>CM060610.1:41187029-41339529 GCA_030578255.1 Tiaroga cobitis | reverse complement strand
GATGTGAAACGCACTTTTTTTGTTTTCTGTCAAAGCTCTTTAATACAAACAGAATCGAGACTTCTCTAGCAGTATGTGGAGTCTCAACCCGCGCTTCTAAAACCGCTCTGTCTCACACAGGTTTGGTCACATGGTCGTTGAGTGAATTAACCCTCTAGAGCCTGACATATGATATAATAGTCAGAGAAATCATGTTTTTTTTTTTTTTTTTTTTTTTTTTTTTTTTTTAATGGAAGAGTTTGTTGCACTGTCAGACAAAATATTACAATAATAAAAAAAAAACATTATATTATTTGATACATTCATATTTCACATATCAGGCTTTTATGTCTCAGTCAAGTCAGCTTCATTTCTATAGCGCTTTTTACAATACAGATTGTTTCAAAACAGCTTTACAGTGATAACAGGAACAAAGTTTGTTTCCCGAAGAAAATAGCTTCACAGTCCAGCTTAAGTAAGTTCAGTGAAGGTTAATTTTTTTGTAAAAAATGTTGTTAATTTATTTATATATATATATATATATATATATATATATATATATATATATATATATATATATATACACTCACCTAAAGGATTATTAGGAACACCTGTTCAATTTCTCATTAATGCAATTATCTAATCAACCAATCACATGGCAGTTGCTTCAATGCATTTAGGGATGTGGTCCAGGTCAAGACAATCTCCTGAACTCCAAACTGAATGTCAGAATGGGAAAGAAAGGTGATTTAAGCAATTTTGAGCGTGGCATGGTTGTTGGTGCCAGACGGGCCGGTCTGAGTATTTCACAATCTGCTCAGTTACTGGGATTTTCACGCACAACCATTTCTAGGGTTTACAAAGAATGGTGTGAAAAGGGAAAAACATCCAGTAGGCGGCAGTCCTGTGGGCGAAAATGCCTTGTTGATGCTAGAGGTCAGAGGAGAATGGGTCGACTGATTCAAGCTGATAGAAGAGCAACTTTGACTGAAATAACCACTCGTTACAACCGAGGTATGCAGCAAAGCATTTGTGAAGCCACAACACGCACAACCTTGAGGCGGGTGGGCTACAACAGCAGAAGACCCCACCGGGTACCACTCATCTCCACTACAAATAGGAAAAAGAGGCTACAATTTGCAAGAGCTCACCAAAATTGGACAGTTGAAGACTGGAAAAATGTTGCCTGGTCTGATGAGTCTCGATTTCTGTTGAGACATTCAGATGGTAGAGTCAGAATTTTGCGTAAACAGAATGAGAACATGGATCCATCATGCCTTGTTACCACTGTGCAGGCTGGTGGTGGTGGTGTAATGGCGTGGGGGATGTTTTCTTGGCACACTTTAGGCCCCTTAGTGCCAATTGGGCATCGTTTAAATGCCACGGCCTACCTGAGCATTGTTTCTGACCATGTCTATCCCTTTATGGCCACCATGTACCCATCCTCTGAAGGCTACTTCCAGCAGGATAATGCACCATGTCACAAAGCTCAAATCATTTCAAATTGGTTTCTTTAACATGACAATGAGTTCACTGTACTAAAATGGCCCCCACAGTCACCAGATCTCAACCCAATAGAGCATCTTTGGGATGTGGTGGAACGGGAGCTTCGTGCCCTGGATGTGCATCCCACAAATCTCCATCAACTGCAAGATGCTATCCTATCAATATGGGCCAACATTTCTAAAGAATGCTTTCAGCACCTTGTTGAATCAATGCCACGTAGAATTAAGGCATTTCTGAAGACGAAAGGGGGTCAAACACAGTATTAGTATGGTGTTCCTAATTAATCCTTTAGGTGAGTGTATATATACTGTATATATAGCCGCTCTGGATAAAACCGTGATGTCATCGTCCAGCTCAGTTCAGTTCTCATATAATGGTGTCAATGCAGATCAATAATAATGTTGAATATTAAATTAAATGTAGTTTTTATATATATATATATATATATATATATATATATATATATATATATATATATATATATATAAAATATCAAGATGTGTCAATAATGTCTGAGTAAGATGATATTTAAATGCTTAGTTTTATGATCAAAGCTCTGTAGTTTTAAATCATATATTATAATGCAGTGCAATACAATGATGATTGACAGATGAACAAATAAACCTTCCTCAAAAGCCTGATGATCATATTTTTCTAATAAATAAAGTCTGGATGATCAAGTAAACCTCAGTCGTTTCAGCCCAGGTGAAATATGACTAACAATATCAAAGTTATTCTTGCGTTTCTTCGATAAATCAGGTCAGATTTGACACAGAAAGACACGAGAAGCTCGAGCTGAAGGAGGACGTTTGTACAGTTACACTGAAACACTTTTACTGGATAAAGCGATAACAATCACTGTGATGTGATTTATTAGACTCTTCCTACAGTCTTTCTCAGATAGATCTTTGCTTTGATATTTGCTTTACCAAATAGTTTTTGTGCAGCACCAGCAAATCTGACTGCGAGGACGCCAAACAGGAAATTAAGTCATATTCATTTTAATAGGCAAACGTTTACCTATTGAAGTAAGTTTAGCAGCTAAACAAACCAGAGTCTGTCATCAGATGGGCTCTAGCGTGATGATGCCGAACATGTTCTGCTGCATGTCAAGGGTTTCTGTCTTCCTCCCCTCAGGGTACTGGAGCGCATCGGGGCGCGGGCGCTGGTGGCCCACGTCAGGACCTTTGCAGACTTCCTGGTGTACGAGTTCTCCACGTCAGCGGGGGGGCAGCAGCTGAACAAGTGCATCGAGATTCTCAACGACATGGTGTGGAAGTACAACATCGTGACCCTGGACAGACTCATCCTCTGCCTGGTGAGCCCCGGCCCTCCTCCTGTCCCACTGCATCACTCTTCACTCGACCCGGAGAGTATCGGCTGTCAAATAACTCAAACAACACTGCAATCATCTGCAACATGAGCTTGTTTTACACATTTCAGGTCAATGAATCCACAGTGTTACTGTTGAAGGCAGTGCATGACCGTCATTGATCATGTGATTGATTGTGATACAGACGGTCAGATTTTGTTATTACAGTGAAGCTTAAGAAAAACGATCTGAAATCATGCAGGAGAACATGATCCTCAGGTTTAGTTCCTGCTGCTATCGTTAAAGCTAAACAGAGACGCACCAAACACCGAGACACTGGAACTTCAGTGAGTAATTATGCAAACCAATTGTTTAATCATTTGAAAGATGGTTGAAATACCTAATCATTGGACATTTATTTAACCATCTGCATTTAAATCAGAGACTTATTTATTATTTATTAAATAAATATAAATAAATAAATAAATAGAGACTGTATTCAAATCTTTTCTGAAGGCAGTTTGTAAGACTGCCAAAGTGCTTTAATTACATGTAATCATTGTAAAAAATGTGTATGTTTATAGATCTGTTTATATCTCCAGTGAATCTGCTGCACTTCAGTGGCTACGTTTACATGCAACCAAATAATCCGTAATTGGCGGCTCAATCGGGCTGAAAAGCCTTTATGTGAACACTTTAATCGATCTGATTGAGCTCGATCCCAATGAAATTTCGATCCGATTAAAAGGTTCTAAGATTATTTATTTCCTAATCCGATCGAGAGAACATGTAAACACTTGATCGGATTGAAAAGCGAAACTGAAAGGACTGCGCATGTGCAATGACGTACAAATAGCGTAATGACGTTTGAGTCGCGGAACGAGCTGTTCTTCCTGTTAAATAAAGTGTCGTATAAACGAGTGCCCCGTCATCTTCTGTGTGTGAAGTGGAGCAGGACAACGACCCACTAGTCCTGGCTTCAGACTCTCACCCACAGACGAATGGATTTGGGCAGTTTTACTGTGTGATCAATATAAGCAGCTCGTCACAGCGGTTCATACTCTCACTGTCTCCAAATTATGACCAGATATGGATATTAAGTCTGTTTGAAACAAATAAAGGACCAATGTAGGAGAATAGTTATAATGCGCAAACAGCGGGAAACTCTGTATATTCATGCATGTCAAAAAATAAATTCCGATTTGAAGCTTGTACATATACACGCGCACATCAACCCGATCACATGTTTAGCGTTCATGTAAACTACGTTCAGATTCATCAATCGGAATTAATTCAGTCCGATTGAAAGAAAAGTTGTGCATGTAAACATAGCTATTGTACTTAATGTTTTTAATGTTTGACTCGTGGATTTATTGGCGTGTTACTGCAACATGGGAGAAGAGCTACATGTGAAACATTATCTGTTTGTGAGAAACAAACAGAAACAGCCCGGGGATCTGCCGTCTCATCCGCTGATCAATGAGCGTCCCGCTGCACTGAACACGTCCATGTATCAGTCCTGATTGAGCGGTGCCTTCACTGACACTGACCCTGCCTGCGCTTCACAGACCTGCGGCGCCTTGTGCTTTCAGCCCGTCTGTAGACCCTGCACACACACCCTGCTCCTTTACTGATGAGGATTATCCACGATACAGCACTAGCCTAAAGTACCTTATTGCTTTTATAAAACGGTTACCACACAATACAAATATTATAGCCAAAAAAAAAAACGTATCAATGCCACTTTCTTGAAAAAAATCACTAAAAGCCTTCCTTCCGCTGGAAAAAATAGTCCATGACCGTGAACAGCAGCAGAGTTACATTATTACGCCCTTAGATGCGGCAAAGACTGTCTTTGATGAGTGAGTCAGTCAGTAGAGAAGACTTTTATATTGAAAGGACTGAATCTTGTGAACACGGAGAAACAAGACGCGACTGACATATGACTAGCGTGTCAGGGCACGGGAAACCTCTTAACTGATAAAAGGACAAGATATCGCAGCGGCGGACATTCAAACTTATATTTTATAATGAATACAGGACTGACCTGAAGGAAGATGCTATATCTACTGTAAATGAAGGTACACACACTTACTGGATCTCCCACAATACTCTACTCTATCAGCTTCAACGAACAATATCAGTGAGAACAAACATGTGTTTACGTTGCTAAGTGTGGTTGGGTGAAGCGGCCATAGCCATTTTTTATCGTGACTTAAACATGACTATTGACCAATCATAATCAAGGACTGGAACTCACCGTTTTATTATAATACTCACACACTGGAAAGCATTTCCTGAGAGCTCTACTGTCTCAACATACTACACTAAACAAACATTTCTAAGCACTCGCCGTGGCACTGAATGTTGTGTGTGTGTTCATGCAGGCGATGAGGAGTCACGAGGGGAACGAGGCTCAGGTCTGCTACTTCATCATCCAACTGCTCCTCCTCAAACCCAACGACTTCCGCAACCGCGTGAGTGACTTCGTGAAAGAGAACGCTCCAGAACACTGGCTGCAGAGTGACTGGCACACCAAACACATGACCTACCACAAGGTACCGCAACACACAACCTGCACACGCTAACAACACACACCAAACACATGACCTACCACAAGGTACCGCAACACAAAACCTGCACACGCTAACAACATACGCCAAACACATGACCTACCACAAGGTACCGCAACACACAACCTGCACACCCTAACAACACACACCAAACACATGACCTACCACAAGGTACCGCAACACACAACCTGCACACGCTAACAACACACACCAAACACATGACCTACCACAAGGTACCGCAACACACAACCTGCACACGCTAACAACATACGCCAAACACATGACCTACCACAAGGTACCGCAACACACAACCTGCACACGCTAACAACATACGCCAAACACATGACCTACCACAAGGTACCGCAACACACAACCTGCACACACTAACAACACACGCCAAACACATGACCTACCACAAGGTACCGCAACACACAACCTGCACACGCTAACAACATACGCCAAACACATGACCTACCACAAGGTACCGCAACACACTACCTGCACACGCTAACAAAATACGCCAAACACATGACCTACCACAAGGTACCGCAACACACAACCTGCACACGCTAACAACATACGCCAAACACATGACCTACCACAAGGTACCGCAACACACTACCTGCACACGCTAACAACATACGCCAAACACATGACCTACCACAAGGTACCGCAACACACTACCTGCACACGCTAACAACATACGCCAAACACATGACCTACCACAAGGTACCGCAACACACAACCTGCACACACTAACAACATACGCCAAACACATGACCTACCACAAGGTACCGCAACACACAACCTGCACACGCTAACAACATACGCCAAACACATGACCTACCACAAGGTACCGCAACACACAACCTGCACACGCTAACAACATACGCCAAACACATGACCTACCACAAGGTACCGCAACACACAACCTGCACACGCTAACAACACACGCCAACAACACACGCCAAACACATGACCTACCACAAGCTACTGCAACACACAACCTGCACACGCTAACAACACACGCCAAACACATGACCTACCACAAGGTACCGCAACACACAACCTGCACACGCTAACAACACACGCCAAACACATGACCTACCACAAGGTACCGCAACACACAACCTGCACACACTAACAACACACGCCAAACACATGACCTACCACAAGGTACCGCAACACACAACCTGCACACGCTAACAACACACACCAAACACATGACCTACCACAAGGTACCGCAACACACAACCTGCACACGCTAACAACACACACCAAACACATGACCTAAACGCTAACGCTAACAATACGCTAACAATACGCACTGTAAACACAACCTGCTACATGTTAACAACACACCGAAAACAGCCTGCTACACGCTAACAATATACAACAAAAACAACCTGTTACATGCTAAAACACAATGAAAGCAACCTGCTACATGGTACACGCTAACACACAGAACACATAACCTGCTACACGTTAACACAACAAGCACAAAACCTGCAAATTGTTAACAACACGCACCAAAATCAACCTTTTACATGTTAACAAAAATCAACGAACACAGCCTGCTACACATTAACAATACTCACCAAACACACAACCTGTTACACACTGACAACACACAGAACAGTCAAGAGACTGTCAAGAAATGCACAAAAACTGCTAAATTGTCTAATTATCGTTATCAACAAAATTCCATAAAATATCAAGATATATTTGTTGTCAATATCGCACAGCCCTAGTGGTTAGTGTTTGTTTCAGCATTAGATAACACAAATTGGATGATGGCGGCAGCAGCGTCCATAAAAGCTAGCAAATTATTGGAAAAATGTGTGAAGAGCCTGTGCTCAGATTATTCATCCATCCAGGATTGATTATTTAGCAGTATACAGTTGTGTTTAGCACATGTATCTGCTAAGCGTCGCTAACAAAACTCTGAATATCTTTCAAATATTTGATGGCATGAAGCTCACAAACATTCACTAATCCAGAGAAGTTTTTCCCTCATTCATCATTTCTGACAACTTTTTCAATCATTTACATTCAGTTTGATTTAATCTGACTATACTGTGGTTGAGTTACTGTCTTTAATGTCCTTCATGCTCAAACGAACGCTTGCTTATTCAATCTGTGTAAATAAACATTTGTTTCAATGTGACCTGCCAAGTTAAATAATGAAACGCATAGCGAGCGCTGGCTACCCCGGTTCAGCAGCCGTATGTCTCTCACAGATGTACGTTACATATGGATTTCTGTATAATTCGGTTGACCTTTTAGAAATGAAACAGAAAACCATCTTAGTTCAGGATATTCAGCAAAATATCAAGTTTGATGACTGTCTGAAATGTCATAAACACAGTTATTATCCCCCATCTTTATTTCTCTGTGGCATTTTAAGTAGAGATTGACCTCAGATTTCCGTGACATTTCATCTTGTGTGTATCTGTACTGAATGGAAAACAAAGCATACTTCAGCTCACAGTTTGGCCCGAGCTGAACCCCACCATAAGACTACAGCCAACATGTGACCTCTCTGAGTTTAGAAACAGTTCAGACTAAACACTTCTGAGTTTAGAAAGAGACATATTCTTGAGATTCTTGGTAACGTCCACGGCTGCTGTTTTCTAACATGCGGTAAAGCTGTTATCTACTGGGTAAAGACTGAAATATACAACACAAGAATGAATGATAACTATAATGATAACAATAGAGATATAGTTCTAAAATCGGTCCATAGCTAAACTATAACGATAAAGGCGCAGAGAAATAATATACAGGTGAAACTCGAAAAATTTGAATATCATGCAAAAATTAATTTATAGTTTATGAAAGCTTACAGCTTATGAAAACCCCAAATTCAAAATTAGAATATTGTGAAAACTTTTTCATAAGCTGTAAGCCATAATCATCACAATCATAACAAATAAAGTTCTCTTTCATCATCTCGTTTCGAGATCCACCTATGGGAATGGCATCCGTACCTGACCTCTGCAGAAGCATCCAATTGCACCAAGTCTGGCTAACAGACAGAAGCGCGCAGCCAATGCCAGGTGAGGCCACACCCCCTCACCTACAGGCATATAACAGCTGGGCGCGCTGCTATTCCTCAGTTGACATTCGCTTCTCGCGATCTCTGCATCTCACAGCTCGGTTGATTTTTACACTGCTCACCTCGTGTCTTCAGGAGAACATATCGGCTAGATCAGCCTCCGCCGGACGTGACAGTTGCTTATTTTCAACTGCTGCTGCTTTGCATTCGGAGCCGCCCACGCTCTCGCTATTTTCACCGTTTCTCCTCACGGCTGCCCGCCACGGATTTCTCAGATTTCTTCGCGGATTTGTCACTGTCTAAGCCTGCCTTTTCAGAGGATAGCCTATCACGGGCCTGCCCGGCCGCGTGTGGTGCCCTTATCGCAGCTAAGGATCTTCATCAGCTCTGCGTGGTCTGTTTGGGTCCTAAGCACGCTCGGGAAGCCCTGGACAACCCGGAGAGTTGCAGTTTCTGCCTAATGCTGCCTAGGAAGCTGCTTAAGCTGTTTTAAGGTAGCAGTGACAGTGCACCGGGCTCAGCCCGTCTGACTCGGACAGGGGACACGGTGATGACGACGCGCTAACGGGGGCCTCCCGGGGCGCAACGTCTCTCATCTGGGCTGACCAGCCCAATCCCGCCTTCCCCGAGGAGGACATCTTCGGGGACAACCTCGCTCTCGTCCACGAATCGCCCGGTTCCGGCGAAGAGGAGGATGCGGCCATTCTTGGGGTTTCAGAGGACGAGGAGGCCATCCCGCCCTCTGGTGTTCCCCAGGCTACCGCCCATGCGGCTCTGCCTCAAGCCATCCTCCTGGAAGTGTGTGAACGAGCGGCTGCTCGTCTCAACATTGAATGGCCGGCGCCACAGAGTGCCACCGACCAGGAGAGGGATATTTATGATGGGAAAGTGCTGGGACCCCCTCCCGGCCCGAGGAAACAACTCTTCCCCATCCTCCCGGCGTGCGCCAAGCACATGAGGAACTATTGGAGCGACCCGCTCGACTTCAGACACAAGGTTAAGGACATGGCAGCGCACGGTATGGGCGAACCTCCCGCCGTTGAGCCTTCCATCGCCAGGCACCTTAACCCCGCTCAGGGCGGGCTGCTCGCTCCCCCTAAGCCGGTCTTGCCCAACAAGATGGACCGTTTTGCTGCCTCCGTTCACCAGGCAGCTTATAAGTCCTCGGCCGTGGCTGTCAGGGCCTTTAACGTTTCTTCGCTCCTCTCCGCCTACCAGGCGGAGATCCTCGAAGAATTAGGGCAACAACTGGAAAAGGGAAATCCTTCTGAAACCCTGTGGAAGGAGATCCTCACAGTGAACGACCTTGTCCTCCGTAACGCTCGGCAGGCCGTCCAAGCTTGCGGGCGCTCCATGGCGCTTTCCTGTCCATGGCGCTTTTCCTGTCGCTGACAGTGAGAAACGGCGCATCGCGGGCACGCCGGTGGAGCCCGGCCGGGCTCTCTTCGGCCCCGCCGTCGCACTGATGCAACAACGGTGTGATGATAAGAACGAGGATGAGGCTTTCAAGCTTTGCCTTCCCAGGAAGGCAGTCCCGCGCCAGGCGCCCCCTGTGTGTTTGCCTAACCCACCGGCCACGGGACGACAGTTTCATCAGGGCAAGGAAAAGCCCCGCAACAAAGCACCCCCACGGCAACATAACCCTGCATCTACAAACAAGCACTGGGGTAAGCCCGCTCCCGCCGCGGCCGGGAGACCTGCGAATTCCAACCCCACCGACTCGAAACGCAAGCGGCCTGCCTGATGTTCAGCCGATGGGGGCACCGAGTCCATGTTCACTGGCCGCGAGCCCTTCGGACTCCCCTCCTCTTCTAGGACCACCGCCTGTCGAGACTGCCCAGCTCGTGTGTTCGAGAAATGTGTGTTTTCCCCCCACGTTCAGGGGGCCCTTTGTGAGGGAAAGTTTAAGCTCAGTGACGCCACACTGCCCACACTCTGTTCCCCTCACTCTCTCAATAAAGGCTTCGGCCCCAGTGTTTGCCCAACACAAAAAAATACGAATCGAATGAATTCGTTTCGGAGAGAAAAACTCTCTCCGCAGAGAGAACTCATCTCACTGCGGAGAGAGAAAATCCCTCCGAACCCCTGCATGTCGCCTCTAGTGTGCCCACTAGATGGTGCCATTGCATCACAAATAAACCTGTTGGTCTCACACAGCTCCGCTCTGGCCCGAGCGGGAGCACTCGCGAGTTACGAAGCGGCTTGGCGAACCGTTTCATCTCCCAAGTGGGTGATGCGTACAGTAATGCAGGGTTATAGATTGCAATTCGCAGTAAAACCCCCGCATTTCAACGGTATTCTCTTTTCTCACACGGAAGAGAACGCCTCTCACATTCTGAAAGAGGAAATTTCATATCTCCTAAACAAGGGAGCGATTCAGGTGGTACCCCCCAATCTAATGAACCAGGGTTTTTATTCCCGTTATTTTCTGGTCCCGAAAAAAGGCGGCTCTCTCCGCCCTATCTTGGACCTTCGAGTGTTGAACAAACATTTGAGGAAATACAATTTCCAAAAAAAAAAGAACCAATAAGAGTGAATGGGCCCACTGGCCATGTTCATTCCTGTCACCGAACATTTACTTCCCTTTATGGGTATAGTTTATGTGCCTTGGTGGGTTGGGGTTACTATCATGTATGTGTCTCATGCATGTTTCATGTCCTGCTTGTCCACGGCAGGTTCATGATTAATGGACGTGTCAGGCACCGCCTCCCCGAGGTGACCGTCTTTTCTCTGGCTTTCAGAACCTCACTGTGAGTGTATTGGGCAATCGGGGAGCTCTCCATGTCTCTCCCATAGGTGGATCTCGAAACGAGATGATGAAAGAGAATAATAGGTTACTGTCGTAACCCCGGTTCTCTGAAACATCGAGTGGAGAGATCCACCAGCTTTGCCCAGCTTGCCGCACGAGAAGCGAATATACTTACTGAGGAATAGCAGCGCGCCCAGCTGTTATATGCCTGTAGGTGAGGGGGTGTGGCCTCACCTGGCATTGGCTGCGCGCTTCTGTCTGTTAGCCAGACTTGGTGCAATTGAATGCTTCTGCAGAGGTCAGGTACGGATGCCCTTCCCATAGGTGGATCTCTCCACTCGATGTTTCAGAGAACCGGGGTTACGACAGTAACCTATTGGCTTGAAATATCTCACTTTGCATGTAATGAGTCTATATAATATATTAGTTTCACCTTTTAAGTTGAATTACTGAAATAAATGAACTTTTGCACGATATTCTAATTTTTCGAGTTTCACCTGTAGTTGGAATCACTTTCAGAACGATTTTTCCAGCTGATGAACAATAAAAAACATTGACAGCCAATCAGAATCCATCCTGCTTTAAAGAGCTCCAGCATTTAAAGTGGCAGATGTACGCGTTTATACTAAACAGGACGACATCGTCCGCTGGTGTGGACGTTATCGAAAATAGTTATCTTTATAGCTATTGTTCTTGGGGTTAAGTCTTAAAGTGATAGCTCACCCAAAAATGATCATTCTGTCTTTATTTACCCGTATGTCGTTCAAACATGTATGACTTCCATTCATCTTAAAACAGAAATTATATTTTTAATGAAACCTGAGTGATTTCTATCCCTCCATTCAATGTCCACACTTCCAAACCTTTGAAACGTTCTTAAAGATTGTGTAAAAGTGTAAAAGAATTTTGAAAAAGCCTCGATTACTTTGACCTCTGCTATGACTAATGTACAGGATTGGCTTATTAGAACAGGTTTAATATTGAACACAAAAAAATCTGTGTGTATGATGTTCTCAAAACGATTAGTAGAGATGACACATTCAAATGTATTTATAGGAGGAGAGGAAATAGAAGTTGTGAAAGAGTTTACGTATCTTGGAGTTACTTTAGATTCTACTCTCACTTTTAAAAGCCATGTAAAAAAGTTGTCTAATATTGTGAAATTTAATTTAAAGAATTTTAGGTATATTAATTCCTTTTTGACAGTTTGTGCTGGAAGGTTGTATTTATATTCAATGATTTTTTCACACATGCAGTATTGCTTTAGTAGTTGGTCTTTTACGAGTAACTCAATTCTTAAGTCAATAGAAATACTGTATAAGAAGGCGATAAAAGTGTTTGATAAAAAAAAACCCCTTTCATTTCACCACTGTAAAATAAATAAAAAACATAATCTATTGAGTTTTGACAATTTAAAAAAATTTAATTATGCGTGCTTTTTTTATAAGGTCTGTCATGGCCTTGCTCCACCTCCATTGAAGGAGTTTATTAAACAGAGGGCAGATTGTGGTATTGGTACCAGGTCTGTCAGTAGAGGGGACTGGGAAGTAGGCGAACATCCTTTGGCCAGAAAGTTTTATCAGTGATTGGGAGCAAATATTTTTATAGTTTGCCACAGTCAATACGACAATGTTCTACTATTTATCACACTTTTAAAGAACATCTTAAGAAGTGGCTTATAAAAAATCAAGTGTGTAAACATTTGTCTGTGTTTTTTATGTATTGTTTTTTAGTTGAGTCTTGTGTATAGTGAGTATTTGTTATTGTGTGTACCTGCCTAGGGACTACAGACGTAAATTAGCAATACTGCTATAATCCGGCTTGTTTACATCTTGTATTCTGTACAAATGTTCATCAACATGCTTTGTCCCTATCAAAAAATAAAAATAAAAGATTGTGTAAAAGTGATATGAATGGAGCGGTTTAATTCAAGTCTTCAGAAGAAACACGATCGCTTTATATGATGAACACGTTTAATTTAAGCTTTTATTTTAACATCGATCAACATGCATACATGTAGAGCACATCAAATATGGTAAAAATGGTAGCTCAAATGTGCTCGTCTGACAAACGAGAACAAAACTCATAGGTCATGTCTAGTCACAAGACATGGATTAAACCTCTGTATTCATATTGATTACGTTTACAATGTCTCATATTAATTACATTTACAATGCCTGAACGTTTTGAAGCGTCAAAGTTGATTAGAGTTTCAATGGAGGGACAAAAATCTCTCGGGTTTCATTAAAAATATCTTCATCTGTTCCAAAGATGAACAAAAGTCTCGTGTAAAGACCTGTAAATGATGACTGAATTTTCAAGTCTTGGTGAACTAACACTTTAATACACATGTAAGCCATAATAACCTATGAAATGCGACCATAAATGCTCAACTGAAGTCAATGTTTTTTTTATGATTGGTCCAGCTAATGTCTAGTCACCTTAATTTCTAAAGCGCTTTATACAATTGTTTCCAAATAAGTTGCACGGTAATAATCACGAATCAATGATGCATCATCAAATATGAGACAAATTCAAATGCAGCTCTACATAAGACAATAGTGTTATGCAGTCGGTTTACTATTGATTCAATTCAGTTCAATAACTGTGATGTGGCAAAGTTCATCAATTATGAAACGCAGTCGACTCCGCTGTGAAGAAGCTCTGCAGAAAACAGTGATGTGATCATCCAGCCTAATTCAGCTCAAGTTTGGTTCTCACCCAGTAGTGTCAGTGCAGGCATATCGTTTAGCCATACGCCGGCCCATTGAGCGCCTGTATTACGGCGGTCTCTGAGTCGCTCTGAGGGTTGTGTTGGTGACGAGCTCCTCCGCTGTGGTCCCTGCAGAAGTATCCCGAGAAGCTGTACTTCGAAGGCCTGGCGGAGCAAGTCAACCCCCCCATTCAGCTGCAGTCCCAGTACCTGCCCATCTACTTCGGGAACGTGTGCCTGCGCTTCCTTCCCGTGTTCGACATCGTCATCCATCGCTTCCTGGAGCTGCTGCCCGTGTCCAAGTCTCTGGAGACGCTGCTCGACCACCTGGGCGGGCTCTACAAGTTTCACGGTGAGAGGCAGGAAGGCTAGTGGATCTCACACAGGGAATTAAAAGAGTTTAAATTATTATTTAGGAGCACCTATGCTGCTTTTTCCATCTTTCTATAGTGTGTAATGTTGCCGTTTGAGCATGAAAAAGAGTTCTTCTCTATATCAGTGTCAGTGTTTCTGAACACCTGAAGCGCCTCCATTATAGTCTTGAGTTTCTCCCGGGAACGAACACGTCACAATATTCCTCATTATAATAATTAATTCGCAGAATAAAGGGCCGGGGCCTGGTTGAGTTAGTTTGTAGTGTGTTAAACTGGCGGTTATGGTAAGAGGTGGACATTTCCCAAACACACTCAAAGTGCTCGACCAATCACAACACACTGCTCCAGCCGACCAATCAGAGCACAGTGTGCTTTTCAGAAGGAGGGGCTTCATTGAGACAGGAAGTAAACCGAGCGTTACTGACAGACTGGGAAGAGAGGAGCCGCAACAATGGAGAATATGAGGAAATAATCAACATTCAAGCAGGAAAACCTGTTCTAGTAGAGCCTGAAACAACATCAAGACTCTGAGAAAGGGCAAAATAGGTTGTCTTTAAAGGGATACTTCAGGATTTAGCATTAAGCTTTGTATTAGTAGAAAACCTGTAGTATTTTCAGATTACCGTGCTTTCCACCCTCATATCCTCCTGAAACGAGAGATTTATGTATTTTTTTGTCTGGAAAAAATCCTCAGATGATGCAAAAATCGTCATTTTGCATCATCGAATGATTTTTTGGCCAGAGGCTAAAGACTACAGCCAGTAGTAGGAGCTGTCCCGCATGTCCTCAACCCGCCCATAGAGGCTGGGATCTCACTCACAGAATGCACACATAGTGTCAGACATCTTCTTTTGGAAGCTAAGCTAGCAGACTCTTGTTCTGTGGAGAAAGCTGAGTATTAGGGGTTACCATCCTCTTTTTCCCGGACATGTCCAGCCGTCGATGTCTGGGATTCAGCTTTTGCTTTCTGCAGTCTCCATTCATTGTTTACATGCACACCTTTTGTTTCAATCTAACTGAATTCATTGCGATTGGTGAATCTGAATGTAGTGTTTACATAAGCGCTAAACAAGCGACTGTAGAACGCAAAAGCCGAATTCCGGACATTTTGGGCGATCTCGAAATCCCGGGCAGACTCATCACGGAGACTCACTAGTAAATGAGATGAAATGAAATACACTTTATTGACCCCCAAGGGGAAATTAGTGTTGGACTCTAGTAGCCTAGACTTGTTGTTTAACTACTGCGCTCTGTTACCGGTAGGCGTGGCCTCCTAGGGCAGCGAAGCAAGTGCATTCTGGGAGTTGTTGTCTTTCATCCACATAAGCCAAAAATACATTTTCTGGCTTTTCTCAGTCTAGAAAGCTCCAAATTCAAAAATAATTTCACATTTCTTCTACATAAATGACCCATTTTAAATACACATTCATCTTTCCAGAGGTGAAGTATCCCTTTAATATATTTAAGTCCCCCTGTAGTCAATCATTGTGTCCCTTAAAACTCATGTTTGATCACCAAAATTACATATTTAAATGTTTTTTCATTGAAAAAAAAAATCTCCATGCCTTAAAATAGCTTGAATGTAACTTGACACCCTTGCCTCATTTAGTATATGCGGTTCTATGAATATGCAAATGAGCCCCGCCTCCACTCACTCACTCAGCTCAGAGATCCACTGGTTGACGATCACACGTTGATCTGATTGGTTACAAGGTCGTTTGTGACGTTAGAAACACCAGCAGTCTTTGGTTCACTGCAGTTTTAAGGAGAAAATACTCAGCAATGCTGTTGACTTATGAATTTACACATGATTTGTTTTAAAGCGTATTAAAAACACCACATAGACACATAAAGAACATTAAAAAAACACAGGGGGATTTTAAGATATCAAACTCTAAATTAAAATTGTAAATAACACGATCAAAATGTAAACAGTAATTCGCACCCACTCCCCCCCGAAAACACACAAAGTTATATATTATTTTTCTTACTGAAGAACACAGTTTTTGAATTGTGATCTATTAGTTTGATTAATTAATGACTAAATTTTTTGCCTTTACTCTTTTACCATAAAACCTTTGACATGCAGATCGTCCGGTGACGTACCTGTACAACACGCTGCATTATTACGAGAAACATCTGCGAGATCGCACCAACCTGAAGAGGAAGCTGGTCCACGCCATCATGAGCTCGCTCAAGGACAACCGCACCCCCGGCTGGTGTCTCAGCGAGACCTACCTGAAGTGTGGGATGAACCCCCGGGAGGACAACATCTGGATCCCTGACGACACCTACTACTGCAAACTCATCGGCCGGCTGGTGGATAATATCCTTTCCTGAGCGCATCACAGCCAGCCCCATCACAATAATACATTTAAGAGATACAGGGATGGGATTTTTTCCCGTTTTTCCAATCTGAGATGTATGACCCATGTGAATTGTGTCAATCTGAGAACAAATTAATTAGTTAGGGGGTTGTGACTGCATGAACGGCCAAAAGTGATTACTTAAACCACAAAATACTGTTTTTTTCAAATCCATGCATTTATTTGATATGCAGCGATTGCTTCGAACTCCTGTGTTTGGGGAAGCTTTATCATCTCAGTCAGGGTCCAACATTTACACTCGTCAGCCACTGAATCAGAGTAAAAATCAGCGTTCTCGAGTATCTGAAGCTGCGTAACTCACCAGTTGCCTGGTAACGTTATATATTATAACAATATATAGTTGTGAGAACACGATTCGGACTAGTGTTAGTATCTCATTTAATATTAATATACATATACATAAATAAATTACTCTATATAGTCATTTATAAAAAGCAGGTCATGATATGGTGTTTTTGGTGTCTGCTTTGCTTATAAAACATGTTTGGAACTAGCCATCTTCCCAAATTTGTCATGAGCATCGCTTATAAATCTGTTGCCAAAAAAAAGCAGCTTAATGGTCTCTCTTTGGTTTTTCGCCAAAATAAATGTGACCCATGCAGGCAAAATGAGTCGCAATGAGCAAATATAAAAAAATGAGTTTATCTCTATCAAAATCATGTATGATTTGTTTGATTTGGACAAAAAATGACTGAGCTGCACCTGTTTGAAGTCGATAGAGTCAGCAAAGTCAATTTGAAGGAAAACCTAGTTAAAGTTTTCTGAAACCATCCCTGATAATAACACCAAATCTGGCACTCGCCATGTCAATTCCCAAATATCTAAATCGATTTTCAACTTTTTTCCCCATGATACCACAATTGTTTGATCAAGTCACCTTTATGTCTATAGCGCTTTTTACAATAAAGATTGTTTCAAAGCACGGATCTAATATAATGTTACACATCAGATGATTTTCCCCAACAGTTAACTAAACGTTTATTTAATAACGGTAAGAAGTTTTGCGTGAATACTCGCCAAGACAGATATTTTGAAATACTGTAATTCTGTGTATGTGTGTATATATCGGGATCGTCTTTGTGCACAAGCATCGGATCTGTCAGTCAGCGCGAGTATAGTCTCGCGTAGCCAGACCTTCAGACTGACGGCTGAAGGTCTGGAATTCATAGCAGCTTTCTTTGGCCAAGGCCCGCCCATAAGGCCGTTTGACCGACATGTAAAACAACCAATTACAGTTCGTTTCGTTCAGCGTCACGTTTCGGTGCGTGGAAATGTCCCCACAACAACAGACCTGCGTGCAACAAGTCAGTCAGCATAGAAAATCAAAGAAGGAGAAGAAAACTTCAAGAGTCTTTCCCGTGAACCTCGCATACTTTTGAGAATTCTACGTTTAGCTGATCTTGATAAATGCTCATTGTCACTCATGTAAACACAACAGTTTTTCTTCCGCAATCACACGTCTGCGCTTTGTTTCCCGCGGACTGAAAATAAACGCGACACTCGCGCCCCCCCGGAAATCCGATAAAATTCAACCAATCAGATGACGACTTCGACATTCCTGAAGTGTTTCCAGTTAAGTGTACCATATGGATCAGACGTTTAGCCAACGCTCCGTGGGCGTGACGTCTGAGGCTGAGACTAGCGCGAGTAAGACCGTTTTTCATGGACCAAAGAAAGGTGGTACTCTCAGAAAACTTACTAAGATACTTTTAGATGTTTAATCGCTATTTGGAGCATTGGGATCGCTAGACGAGGGCTTAATGAACTCAAAACCTCAAAATCAAAAATTTTCACTTGTTTAGCCTGAAGCTCGAAATAATCCTGTGTGCATTCCCACTCATTTTGCCAGCACGGGTAACAGATGTTCTATGGTTGTTCTATGTTCTAAGCTGATACACATGCTGTCTCTGACTAGCAACGGCTGTGATGCTAACTAACGGTTATTGGCGATTTATATAAAAAGGTCTGAGATGTCCATCCCACACCAACTTCCCGTCTCAATAAGAAATCTGTCAACAGAGGAAAGAGTCCCACTCAAGCTCTTTAGAGTGTGTAGTGTGAGAGTTAGTCTAGCAGAAGAGTCAGGATGAAGTGTATATCGTCTCCTTAACCGAGGGCACCCATGGCAGGCAAGTCCCCGGGGCCGTTCCCCAACTGCGACTGGCGCTTCAACGAGTTCCCCAACCCGGCGGCGCACGCGCTGCACGTCACCTGTGTGGAGCTCATGGCTCTGGCTGTGCCCGGCAAAGACGTGGGCAACGCCCTGCTCAATGTGGTGCTCAAGAGGTCAGAGGCCATGACACATGAGACACATATTCGTTCATACAGTGCTGTGTGTTGAAGTTTGATGTGTGATAAATGTGTTTTGCAGCCAGCCGCTGGTTCCCCGTGAGAACGTCACCGCCTGGATGAACGCGATTGGACTGGTCATCACTGCTCTGCCTGTACGCACATGGTCTTTGTTCATGTTCCTCTCTCTGCCGCTCTTTCTCTCATATAGCAGCTAGTGAGCAGTAACTCCTGCTGAATGATGATGTAGACTCGCCATTGGGCCTCTTTGGTTAGGCGCAGCGTTTGGGACCATAATTGTTCGTGGCAGTGCTACTTTGGGATAATTTAGATACTATTACAGTGTTTTCCATACATTGATTTATCTCTGGCGGCCCTCCACAAATAGATTTCAGTGTTTCCCATTTATTTACTAGACTGTGGCGGCCCGAAAATATATTTAAACTTCTCATAATAACATAAAAGGTCTTTAAAGGGATACTCCACCCAAAATTTTAAAT
The DNA here is from genome assembly GCA_030578255.1 of Tiaroga cobitis. Taxonomy (NCBI): domain Eukaryota; kingdom Metazoa; phylum Chordata; class Actinopteri; order Cypriniformes; family Leuciscidae; genus Tiaroga; species Tiaroga cobitis. The sequence continues at coordinate 41,320,089 of CM060610.1, read as the reverse complement.
TCTGTCATCATTTACTCACCCTCAAGTTGTTGCAAACCTGTATGAGTTTCTTTCTTCTGCTGAACACAAAGGAAAATATTTTGAAGAACGATTGGAACCAAATCGTTGTTTGGCACCATTGACTTCCATAGTAGAAAAAAAATACTATGGAAGTCAATGGTGCCAAAGTTCCAATCGTTCTTCAAAATATCTTCCTTTGTGTTCAGCAGAAGAAAGAAACTCATGCAGGTTTGCAACAACTTGAGGGAGAGTAAATGATGACAGACTTTTAATTTTTGGGTGGAGTATCCCTTTAATGTCGTGTTTTGCGCCATTGCTGTCAAACAAACTAAAATCGAAAGCGCGATTAGGCTTTGTGTCTTCCAAATCGCAAAAGACTCTGTTTGCGCTGGTCAAAGAGAAGTGCGCTTTGCTCACGCGTTCACAATTCACAGTGGATGAATGCAGTGAACTCCATCTGTGCATGTGCTGAGTTTAGCATTTGAGAACGCAGTTACACATTATTTCCACATCTGCATAGTTGACAATTACAGCAATTCACTAGATTTGTAATGAGACGCGTTTGTAAACATGTTTTCCGCCAAAATAAAAGCTCAACTGCAGTTTCCGTCAAAACAAAAGCTCACGTGTTACGCGTATAGGTTGGAGCTCTTCATTTTGAACTCTCGAAGTGCACCACCAGATTGATGAATTACATTTTTGTTAGCTTTTTTTGTTGTATTTTTGTCATTTTTATTTGTTTTTGTAAATGTGTCTATAGTTTTTATTAATTATTATTTTAGTTAGTTATTTTAATACATCAAGTTACACTAAATTAAACTAAAAAATGTTACATTGGCAACTAGCTGAAATAAAGTAAGTTTAGTTTTTTTAATCAATTTTTTTTTTCATTTAACATTTATTTTATTTAAAAAATGATGGGTTTTGAAGCCATATTTGTCTTCTTTTCGACTCCAAATTGTTACATTTGGTTTCAGCTTCTGACTTTTAGTTTCTATTTCCTTTGTTTTGTTCCTGTTTCCTTTGTTCTAGTCACCAGTTCGGAGTAGCATACTGTTCTGAGTAGGTACTACATTTGGATTTACTTCTGATCCATTAAAAAGTACTCTCTATGTAATATTAATAATATGTACGAATGAAATTCGGATGTACTACATCCACCATGTTGTTACTGTCACGTGACCTATCAGCGTCAGTTCCATTCACAACTCCTCTCCCGTGGCCTCATGGGATGTTAAAGGGTCCAACGAATGCACACTTCAAAATTTTTGTGGTGTAGTATGTCTATTGTTACTAGGTATTGTTACTACTGTCAAATACTACGTATTCAGACAAACTACTCTTTTGCCGTACTGTTTTTCGCATACTGTATTTCGCATACTGTATAGTAGAGAATATTCGATTCCAGATGCAGCGATTGTCTTGGTTACTGGTTATTTTGTTCTTACTTTTATAAATAAACAAACACAAAACGGAAATTAAAGCGGCTGTCCCTCACGGACGACTGCCGCGCACACATAAAAACAACATAAATGGTCCAGGCCTGGTCCTCTCTCATCCTTCACTGTCACCGCTTCTACTTTTATGCTTCCGAAGCTTCTCCGTGAGAAACTCGAGACCGCGTGAAGCTCATTATCTCTCACGCCACTGGCCTCGCTTGCCACACTGTTTCTTGAGTTTCTCGTTATCCTATGTATTTACTGCTCTTGGTTTGGTTCTCTTGGTTATTTTATTAAATAAATGAAACTTAGAAGCTACATTTAGGTCCACATCTCCTCTTCCTTACCTTGCCTTGCCATGAAGCATATTTCTAAGACTCAATATCTCTGGTTAAGTTTATGTAATGTTCTGTTTCTTTCTCAGGAGCCGTACTGGATCGTCCTCCACGACCGCATCGTGAGTGTGATCAGCAGTGCGGTTCTGAGTTCGGAGTCGGATTGGGTCGGGTACCCCTTCCAGCTGCTGGACTTCACCGCGTGCCACCAATCGTACTCAGAGATGCACTGCAGTTACATTCTGGCGCTCGCACACGCCGTCTGGCATCACTCCAGCATCGGCCAGCTCTCCCTCATTCCCAAGTAAGACATCAGAGCCGTCTCAGAGTAACCAGCACCAACACCTCCTGCTCAGGGGCCAACACCTTTCACCACACCTGCCTATAGTGCAGAGAGACATTTACCACTCTATTTTGCAGATTTTTTTATAAAAAATAAAAAGAACGGATTCACAGACACTCAAATTCTGACCAATACTCAGTTTGATCAAACTTAAGGTCATAAAACATCTCAACTGTCCTTAATGGTATAAAAAATTCGAAATGTTCATTTTAATAGGTCTTAAATTTGGAGATGGAAAAACAGTCATTTTGGTACAGTCTAATGTGATTATTAAACTTCTGAAGCCTATGGTTTTATTAAAGTCCCTGTAAAGTCAAAATTAAGTAAGTGTTCTGAGGTAGTCACACCACAGAAAAATTTGTTATTAGCCACCCAGCCAAATTTGAATGATAAAAAAGCCGGCAGACCTTCCGGTGGACTGAGAGACAAGATGGCTGCGTGATCTTGAGCTCCCGATAGCAAGTTCGAATTAGCCCCCCTGAATTCACTAAATGCAAACAACTCGTAGTAATTTCACTTTGGAATGCATAGGGGAGCGACGGCTAGAAGTCAAAAGAAACGTGACACACAGAAAAGGAAGAATAAACCAGAGATGGACGACGCTCAGAGCCCCGACGGTAACCCTGCGGGAGACATGTGCTCAGTGCTTCGAAGTATCAGTAAAGAAATACGCGACTTCAGGACCGAACACAAAGCAGATCTAAATAGTCTCAAAGCGGAACTCAAGGAAGACATGAAAAACGAACTCAAAGAGCTTAAACAGGAAATTTACCAAAAACTTTCCGCTAATTCCGCCCAGACACAGGCACATGAAGCCAGGCTGAATGAAGCGGAAACGCGGATCAACGAGACCGAGTTGGCTAGTACGGCTATGAAGGAGGCGCTCATTAAGTCCATGGAAAAACAGAAAATAATGCAGGAAAAGTTGACTGATTTAGAGGGTCGGAATAGGCGGAACAACATTTGCATCTATGGCGTGCCCGAAGGTAAGGAAGGCAACCTCGTGTCTGATTTTGTGGAGCACCTTTTGAAAAGCGAACTTGAACTGACAGCGGACACTAGGTTGCGGATTCAACGTGCCCATAGAGCATTAGCTCGCAAACCAGAGCAGAATGAGCCACCCAGGTCCATAGTGGTAAATTTTCTGGAGTTTACCACCAAAGAAACAGTACTGAAAAAAGCCTGGGGAAAGAAAATAATGATTGATGGACGACGCCTGACGTTTGACCATGATTATGCTACGGAGATCGTTCAGAAGCACAAGGCGTATGCGGGAACAAAGAGGCTTTTGAAAGAGAAGGGAATACGATTCCAGACACCGCTGGATAAGATACGCATCCACTGGGAATCTGGACCACGTATTCACGAGAGTGCACAAGAAGCAGCGCAGGAGCTCAGGAAGAGAGGGTACTCGGTGGAGACACCTGGCCGCAGCACCGCGAATCCGAACCGGGAGGTGGAGCAGTTTCTTCAGGCCCTGACATCGCAGCGAGCCGGAGTGAGGAGCGCTGAGGACACAGCGATCCGTGCAAGGGAAAGACTACAGGAGTTTGGGCGGTCCCCCTCTAACTAATTTCCCTATTTTGTCACGGCACGTGAAACTTTCTTGGCCCTTAATGAAACCACCTGTGAGAAGTTAACGTTAAACGACTATTACATCACTTTTGCCTGTGAGGTGAGCTTTAAATCTCTCTATGCATATTCTTACGCCACCCTTGAGACTACCTTATTGATTCTACATGAAAAGCAACTTTACTACAATTTTGAGTGATATCTCGTTTCACTTTATTCTATTCCATTTTTTATTTTATTCTATTTTTATTTAGTTACTTAGTTATTAATGTATGTGTGTATGTATGCATGTATGTGTATGTATGTGTGTATGTATGTATATTTATATATATATATATTTAAAAAAAAAAAATATATATATATATATCTATTTAACTTTAACGCTGGTGAAGGGGGGGCAAAATACTTAAGACCAATGCTGACGACTTCAATAGGAATAAAATAAACGCTATTGGACGACGTTGGACTACTAAGATCTGTGAAACGAGGTGTTTCACCAGCAGTGAGGGGCCCTCCCGGAGGAGGCTCCCCCCTCTGCCTACCAACGGGGACTTAGGGTGGCAAAGACTCACCCTATCTTGGAGGTCAATTGTTTCCTTTGTGCTCTTTTTAGTTAGCACAAGTTGTCCAGATGTTCAGGTCTGTGCAGTTTTAAGCTGTCTGGAGGTGAATGAATGTAACATGGGTTTGGATCACTTAAATGCCATATAACAATATAAAACTAGTGTCACTTAATGTCAATGGGATGAATAATCCAATTAAAAGAAGTAAGGTTCTGGCTAAACTAAAGAAAGAAAGGGCTCAGGTACTATTTCTACAAGAAACCCATCTGCCCCAAAAAGAACACGAAAAGCTAAAACGCTTTGGATTTAGTAATACATTTTACAGTTCGTACAAACCTGGACGGAGGAGGGGAGTAGCTATTCTCATCACAAATACGGTTCAATTTGAATGCCTTAAAGAAGTTCGGGACACTGAAGGGAGATTTGTACTAATTAAATGGAAGCTAGAAAACAGAATGGTGACACTGGTCAATGTACATGCCCCCCCAGAGGGTACCAAATGTTTTCTCAGAGCTCTGTTTAACACTATTGCTATAGAAACTGAAGTTATTTTGATATATGGAGGAGACTATAATGTGGTCATGAACCATAACTTAGATACAACAAGCCGGAAAGGAAGTAAGATGCATTTAACCAAGTTTATTAATACATTAGTCCAGGAAATGGGACTAATTGACGTATGGAGGGAACTTCACCCACAAGAAAGGGATTATACGCACTACTCTGCACCTCATTCTGTCTACTCCCGAATCGACTACTTTTTAATCAATGCAAGTGAATGCCACAGGGTAACAGAGAGTAAAATTGGGGTGGCGGATGTATCAGACCACAGTGGGATCAGCTTGACAATACACCTCAATAATAGGAAAATAAACACTGGCTGGAGGCTAAATGTGGGTATCTTGAATAATAAGGGGTATGTGGAACAGATAAGAGAAGAAATAAAAAGATATATAGAAGAGAATGATAACGGGGAGGTAAACCCAGCAATACTGTGGGACAGTATGAAGGCAGTCATTCGTGGGAAACTAATCGCTTTGACAGCATCACTAAAAAAGTCTCGGCTGGCTATGTATAAATACAAAGTAGATAAACTGCAAGAACTCGAGCAGGAACACAAAAATACAAAAAACAAGTCTGTATTACAAAAAATAAAGAAGACAAGAGAAGAGATAAATGAGATACTCAGGACAGATGTAGAAAAAAGGGCAAGATTTGTAAAGCAGACCTACTACGAATCAGGCACAAAAGCAACAAGACTTTTAGCTAGACGCTTACGGAAACAACAGGCAGTTAACACGATTCATAAAATTAGGAACCCTCAAACCAACCAAATATCACATGACCCAGATGAAATTGAAAGAATATTTGAAGATTACTACAAGAAGCTCTATTCTAAACCTCTATCAGCAGATGAAAAAACAATAAGGGGCTTTCTAGACTCACTTGATCTGCCGTCTATTGGTAAGACACAGAATGATACTATTATGTCACAACTCAGTTAAGGAGCTGGGAGCTGTAATAACTAGGCTAAAGGCTAGTAAATCTCCAGGTAGCGATGGGTTTCCACCGGAATGGTACAAAGCCTTTCAGAAGGAGCTAACACCTTTGCTTCTGCCCTGTTTTAACTGGACTCTTGACAAAGGTTGGCCCCCCCATCGTGGAAGGAAGCAATCATTACAGTTTTACCTAAAGAAGGCAAAGATAAAGAGGATTGCAAAAATTATAGGCCAATATCACTTCTAAATGTAGACTACAAACTATTTACATCAATTATATGTAAAAGATTAGAGACCTTCATTCCAGATTTGATCGACGAGGATCAAACTGGGTTCATTAAGGGAGGCCAAACGCACGATAATATTAGAAGAACCCTTCATATTTTAGATAACGCTCGGAAAAGTGGTACAAGTACAATTCTTGTAAGTTTAGACGCTGAAAAGGCATTTGATAGTGTTAGTTGGTTATTCTTATATGAGGCACTAAAGAGATTTGGCTTCAACGACGGCGTAATTCAATGTATCAAAACCATTTATCAAGAGCCCACAGCGAGGATCAGAGTGAATGGAAGCCTGTCCAATACAATCCAGCTGGAGAGGGGGACAAGACAGGGTTTTGTCTGTCCCCTACTCCTTTTGCTTTATATGGTGAACCTTTAGCGCAGGCAATACGGCAGAATGGGGAACTGCAGGGTGTTAATATAGGGGGAACAGAACATGTAATTGGCCTTTTCGCGGATGATGTCATTATTTTCCTGCAACAACCAGATATATGTTTCCCACACCTAATGTATCAACTGGAAACGTATGAATATTATTCAGGATATAAACTGAATATATCAAAAACACAGATTCTCTCTCTAAATTATTCTCCAGCCTGGCGAATAAGAGAGGCATATAATTTGAAATGGAATTCTAAAATAATGAAGTACCTTTGAGTAACTCTTACTAAAACCCTTAGTGATATGTACGAAAACAACTATAGTGAAATTGAAAAAAAAACATCCAAAAAGATATTGAAAGGTGGTCTACCCTTCCGTTAGACTTTAGTGCTAGAATACAAGCTGGCAAAATTAATATTCTGCCTAAACTGTTATATTTATTTCAAGCTCTTCCAATTAATATCCCCCAAAACAAATTTATTGCTTGGGACAAGATGATCTCTAGATTCATTTGGAATGGTAAAAAAACAAGAATAAAACTTAAGACAATAATAGCATTTACAGTAGAAATATGGAGTGCTGTAGTAAGAAAATACAAACTTAAGAGGGATACGTACATATTGCGGTGGTTTGCGTATGACTCAAATTTTAAGCCGGGGATGTATGATCCAGTATTCAAAGAATGGGCACAAAAAGGTATGACAGCAATATGTACAGTTTCGACAGGTAGAGAATTTCCAACCTTCCAAGATCTTAAGGCAAAATACGACCTAGAAAACAAAGATTTTTATAGATACATGCAGTTAAGAGACTATTTCACAAAAGAGATAAAGCCACTTGAAATGACAAATAAGGTGATTAGAGTCATTGTGGACTCGTACAAACAGAAGGGGTCTCGGCTCATCTCTGCTTTCTATCAAGCCCTGGGTAGGGGGGATGCGACACTATTTAAAAGCAAAATAGGAAGCAGAACTACAAATTCAGATACAAGAGGAGGCATGGTATCGCATGTGCGAGACACAATGTACTTCTACAAGTTCCTTAATATGGAGAGAGTTCTGCTGGAAAAACTTAGTTCGCTATTTCATAACACCGAAAATAAAATCGAGGCAACTCGCTAAACAACAAAAATGCTGGAGATTGTGCGGGAATGTGGAATCAGACCATGCACACATCTTCTGGAACTGTACAAAAATGGGGACATACTGGCAAAATGTTAACCTAGTTGTTAAAAATGTTTTGGGATATGAAATCCCAAACACTTGTCTAGTGATGTACCTAGGGAATATTGAGGAGGTTGTAAGGGAAGAAGATCTGAATTTGACTAAAGTATTACTTGCATCCAGTAAGAAAGCGGTCACAAGAAATTGGCTCAATATCAATATCCCAAAACAGGAACAGGAAATTGTCCAAGAAATCTTTGAGATGGAAAAATTGACATACCTTTTGAGAGTCAAACAGAATGTCTTTGAAAAGAACTGGGAAAAATGGAATATTTATGACACGTGACACTAACTGAACAAATGCCAAATAGAACAGTGGACTGTATAGCACATCATCTCCAGACAGATTGTTAGTGTTATTACTATTTGAAACAGATTTTTTTTGTGACATTTTTGATGTCACTTTTGATAAATTTAATGCGTCCTTGCTGAATAAAAGTATTAATTTCTCTAAAGAAAGAAATAGTCGTACTGACCCCAAGCTTCTGAACAGTAGTGTGTGTTTTCTGTAGTCTGTGTGTGTGTGTGTGTGTGTGTGTGTGTGTGTGTGTGTGTGTGTGTGTCAGTCCTCATGCTGCGGTCACATGCTCTGTTTGTTTTGAAGTGTAAAAGCGTCTGTTTAACTGTGTGTGCTGACAGTGTGTGACGTCTGGGATCGGGTCCATGAACACACACAGATAACTCAGTGACAGGCGGCTCAGACAGAGCAGTGACAGGACGCGCTTAACAGCGTCTCACACACTCGTCTGCAGCGACGGGGGAACGTTAGCACACACTCCTCCGCCCGTACAGAGAAACGATTTATCAGTGCACATCATTATTGTGTTTAATTCGTGTCTCATAATAATCTTGCATCAGAATAAGTTCCTCTCGCAGCATCTCTTCTCTTCTCTGATGACGAAGGCGGGGCTATAACCTGTCAATCACACCAGATCCATCAATAGCAAACCAGAACCATCCAATCAATTCCCCACGGACACAATCAAGCCCCACCCACACTTGTTCTTGTTCCTGAAGCGTTTCACTCAGATATACAGGACACAATAGGAGAGAAAAGACTAACTTCCGCTTCCTACAGTGGTGTCAGTGTTTTACTACTGCTCTGAACACAGCTCATCCCAATCCAGGCACAAGTAGTCTGATTAATGAAGATGTGTTCACACCGGATGACATCATCGTGACTCAGAGACTCGATCGATCTGTCTGGAGGTCATGAAATCAGAACATTAAACCCATTTTCATGACATTTTCAACTCTTCTACTTGAAACACAATGACCTTCTGTTATTGATCATGTCAAGACTGGATTTTACAGCAGAAGGATGAGCTTCGTGAATCTGTTCAGTGTCTCCGACATGGTCAAGCACTTTCTCTCAGGGCAATCTTCAACACCGACTCAACCAACAGAGGGCGTTTAGGCCGGGTGGACTGACCAATGGCAGACTAGAGATTGTTCAGGAAACATTTTTTTTTAACCATTATTTTTGCATATTATCTTTGCAAATCCATTTGGTGACACTAGTGGGACAGAATATACATTTTTTAATGGTTTAAAAAACTAATTTTGAAGACCTGGACAAATAAAATGTATAATATTCATATACAGAACCAACCCATACAATCTCACAATAAATATATCTCAAAATCTTTAATATAAGTAAACCGGCTGCGGCACACATGCGACGAGGACTTAATACTGCTTATCTGCAAAACACGCAGCTGCAAGTTTAAAATTCCTACGAACTAGATGCTTAGCGGTATTAGATTTTGCTGTCACAATAACAATGACAGATTATGCTGATTGTAGTAAAAAATATATATATATATTAAAAGTGTTAAATAACGCTATTAGTCTTTTCTTCCTTTGACGAGGCTGGACGGAGAGAAGACACAAGAGTTGAGTTAAATACCAGATACAGTTTGTGTAAACAAAATACCGATAATAAGCAGACAAAGAATGCATCATGCAAGACTTTTAATTGCAAACAAGCCTGAAATATACTGGGACTCTTATTTTGAAATGTGTTTGCTTTACTACTTCCAGCTGCTCATTAAAACACAGGGAGATCAAATATGCACCCCTTCATCCATCTACAACATATTACGATATAAACACTTTATAATTGTCATAATTCATCAACAATAAAGCAAAGCAATCATTTGGCATAATATTTTTTTTATATAAAAAGACTCTTGAGGTGTTATATAGTGAATATAGTACATGAAAGGGAATTTGCGCTCGTCTTTTCTTCCCTATTGGCACGAAGATCCGAGTGAAACGGCTTCTGGAACAACTGTATTCTGTAAAAAATTAGTAAAATACTGGCAGCAGAGACACCAGCAATATACTGTAATTCTACCGTATTAATACTGTGAAATGACTTTGTTGCCATTTGCTGTGAAAACTACATGCAGTCCAATTCTGTGATTATTTCAATTTACAACACACTCATAAAAATGGTGGGTTGAAAACAATTTGGGTCATTTTGGCAACACAGCTCAAATTAGATTTGAAATTAAAAGCACACAGGAAATTACTACAGTAAAAACACAACAGCAATAGGCTAATAAAAAGGTGAACATTTATTTATGAGCAAGAACACCCAAAATGGACAAAAATGCAGGCAAGAGTAGAAGCAACATGCATGTTTATGTAAGAAAAGAAGACAAACTCCAACTCTGGAGATCCTGTATTGTCGCTCAATCATATACAGTTAGTACAGTACACTACGAAACGAGACAACGTTCCTCCAGGACTGTGGTGCTACGTAAAAACAACATCACAATCACAAAATCACATGAGACTACACAGACTAGATAAAAATTCCTCCATAAGTGCACGTGCAAACGTGTGCAAAAGTACGGGACAGTACTATACAATAAATGACTAAAGAAACAGGACAGTATGCACAGGAAAAGTCAGTGCTGTATAGCTCACACTGGTAAACCATATTGCGTTTTCTCCTGCTTATGAGCACTAGACGGCCAAAACCATCAGGCTGAGTGCCACCAAGAAACACACAGCCTGAAAGCCTTAATAAACAACACTGAACTTTGGGAATAAATGATGTATTATAGTGAATCGACAGGATTTCACCCTCTCCGTTTAATGCGTTTATAATCACTCACTTATAAGCCATTCCTGCTTGTTCAGTTCCAGCTCATGAGTCACCGTTCCAGTGATTTAGATGCGAGAGAAAACCTCCAGTTTTAACAGAAGCTTTCAGTTTTCTCCTAAGGGATTAGAAGTTTCCTTCTGTTTTCCACAATTATTCCTGTCATAAGTGCCACAAACAAGTTAATTTCAGGTGCCATGTTTCAGTTCTTCCCGCTCTCCACAGTCACCCGTCCATCAGTTGTAGAAGAACACGCTCTTCGCTGCTTTGATTGTTTTCCACACTTTGAGGTCATGAGCACCTCAAACTCCTTTGAAACACACGTTCAGCGCCTTTGTGCTATTGGCACCAGCCCACAATGCATTGCGTACTACAGTACAAAACCGTAATATATAAATAATAATAATTCATTACATTTTATATAGCGCTTCACATGGAAGGGGGAATCTCCTCAAATACAGTAGATCTAAATACAGTAGATCAGTGTTTAAAATGGGCTGTACAGTAACAGCAGTTGCTTACCGTGCAGAATATTTCCCAGCATGCATTGTGTTCTACAGTACATTACTGTTTTGATGGAAAACAGTATGTTACTGTCAAAATTTGGCCTTTTTTACAGTGAAGAACAAATGTGGGCGGGGCTTGATTGTGTCTGTGGGGAATAGACCCCTTTTGCGCCGACGTCACAGTCACGTCACAGCGCTAGCTGGAGGCAAAACAAGCGGACAACTGGAGGCAGCCGATACAAACCAGCACAGATTCGGCTACATAATAAGGAGCTTAAATTATTATTATTATTATTAAATGTCATCTTATTGTGTTGTTGGGTGCAAGAATCAATGAAAAATGAATATGCTGTATCTGGAATTTTTATTTCTAGAAAATATTCACATCATTAACATTGCACCGTAATGTCACTCTTTACATTGTCGTCTTCTCCGTGCTGGCTCGGCAGAACTGCGGATCGTACACACAAGTCTTGTACATGACCATTCAGCACATTGTTATAGGCATCTAAAGATTTATATGCCCTCAGTTTCTCTTTACGCTCGGTTTCTCTATCGGATAGGTGTAGAAGTCCGGCCACTCAACCAAGGTAACGTTAGTCCTGTCAGATCGTCCATCCATTGACAGCGGGTACAGTAGGCCTACGGGTCAGGCAATCTGGTTCCGTCCATTAAAATGAACTTTTGCAAATAACAATCGCGGTCCTGGACACTGAGTGACCTTGCACATTAAGATAAAATCGGATTTTCTCCAGTCATTGTTAATAAACAAGCTAACAAAACTTGCAAACTAATGTTGGGGAAGCGGGCAGAGGGATCGTTCTGCCTCCACCTAAGCTCCGCCCTCAAAAAACGTCACCATGTTTACTAACTGAAAAGGGGTCTATTGATTGGATGGTTGTGGTTTGCTATTGGTGGATCTGGTGTGATTGACAGGTTATAGCCCCGCCCTCGTCATCAGAGAAGAGAAGAGATGCTGCGATAGGAACTTATTCTGATTCAAGATTATCAGGAACATGGATTTAACACAATAATGATGTGCACTGATAAATCATTTAGTAAAAACACTGCAAAATTCCATAAAAAAAAACTGGAATTGCCAATTTCATGGTGACTTTAATTCTATGTTACAGTTTCTACATTTCTTGGTTACCATTAATACAGTCTCATGTAGTTAGAATACAGTTTGTCAAGCCAACGTGTAATTATTGATTGATGGTTGGTGTCTGTTACTGCTGGACACTGTGTGTTGCAGTGATTTTATGATGTGTGTGTGTGTGTGTGTGTGTGTGTGTGTGTCAGGTTCCTGTCGGAGGTGCTAAAACCCATCGTGAAGACTGAGTTCCAGCTGCTGTACGTGTATCACCTGGTGGGGCCGTTTCTGCAGCGCTTCCAGCAGGAGAGGACCAGATGCATGCTGGAGGTACACACACACACACACACACACACACACACACACACACACACACCTGCACTCTTCAAAGCAGAGCCTCATGGGAGAGAGAAGAGACTTGATTAGGCCACAGGCCGGCACACACACACACACTTAGAGAGCGCTTGAGGGGAGTGATTCCTGTGAAGCAGTCCATCTAATGAAAGTGCTCCACACACACAGACCACAGCACATTACCCAGAAACCCTTCAGCTCCTCACACCCGCCGGCCGCCACTGAACTAGAGCTGCGGTTCATAACCAGTGCAGAGGGACCTGGACTAGTTTAGACCAGTTTAACCAAGCTTTACATGTTCTTGGTTCAGTTATTGGTTCACAGCAGTGATAGACATGTTCTTTTCCATTAGATTAAGGGGTGATATTTGCGGTAACACTTTATTTTACAGGGTCCTTGTTACATGTACATAGTAATAACAGTAAAATATGCATACTTACATGCAACTAACCCTTAACCAAACCCTATGCCTAACCCTATAGTAAGTACATGTAGTTGCTTATTATTACTCAGTACATAAATATATAATTACACTGTAATGATGACACCTTAAAATTAAGTGTAACCATATTTGCCCCGTTATTTTTACCTGTAAAACCGCTGTTTTTTTTCTAACCTTATTAGATGCATGGTGAAGATCTTACATTTTAATCAACAAATTCAATTACAATATTAAAACACTGTTATTAATCAAATGAAGTTCGAATCAACAAAATCCATCTTTGCACTGCAGAGGAGGTACTCATTGAGACCGTTTAATGCAGCTCAGACGTGGCATAAATGCACTTTACAAATGCACATTTTATGAGATTGCTTGAAAGAATAAAAATTTAAATATAATAATATAAAATGATGGACAAAATAAAATTGTTTAAAAAAAACACCAGTAGGTGGCGACAAGTCACTGTCTTATGACACTGAGTCATTGAATCATTTATTTAAGGATTTGTTCAAATGCCTGATTCATTTACGAACAAAGCAAGCAACTGTCTTTATGAGTCATTGAATCATTCACTTTTATAATATAGAGGCATTCAATAACTAGTGTGTTGCTCAGAGACAAGCAGCGGCTCTGCTGTGGCATTGTTTGGATACGCTTTATTTCCTGAAATGGAGCAAAAACACACAATATTAAGAGATTAATTGAGAGACTTTGCTAATAATAATGTATAATAATAATAATGAGAAATAATTTCTCCACTTACAGCATCTGCATTGGAGCAGATCAGATTGGGCAAACATTAAGTTATGTCAACATAACACCAACATCCACTAATGGTTCATAATATTATTAATCAGGGATGTGATTCTTCCGGATTAATCCGGAATTCCGGTTATTTCAGCCTAAAATCATGACCCACGTGAATCATGCAGATCAGTAATAAAAATAAAATCGGGGGTGTTTGGAAGTTTTGGGGAAGTCATTGTAATTTGTTTCAAAATATGTATATAATAGAATATGTTTAAGTGAAAATATTAGTTAAAATATACTCAACGTTCATTCGATCCATCCGACTACGGCCTTTCCATCAGATTTCATTTGCAGCGTTGAGCATTTTAACCAATCGCACACGTTTCCGTTGAGTTTATGAGCGTGACGACCAATCAGAGGCGTTCAGATTAGTCATCGCTGAAACGAATGGTTTTGTTCAGTGCGCTGACTGAGTTCTTCTGACTTCCATCATAAACAACAAAGTGCAGATTCGATGTAAGAGATTCATGTCGTTTGTTTCTGTGATTTTTAACGGGAGTTTTGTGCGTGCTTAAACTCGCGCTAGACCCAAGTTATGGACAGCCTCACGATCGTTCCTAGCACTGCGGATCTAGGCCTATAGCACGAGTGTTTTTATTAGCCTTGCTCTTTATACGCAAAAGTAATACGTGCATCTGGAAGGCAAAAAAAGTGTGTATCAAATGTAGCCTACGGTGCTAAATTGCTTATTGTATGCACGTAAAACTTAATTTATGCGTAAAAAGTGATTTATGCGTATGAAGAGCACGCAGAGCTCGATCTGTCACATTCTCTGCTCCCTTTCTGTGTACAGTTTATTCCAGTTAATATAATTTATTCATCATGCTGATAAGATTGTGTAGTCTTCATTTTCTAATGCGTAAAAAGCATTAATAGAATTCATAAATGGTTCTTAGGTTGTTTTATCTGTGTAGCCAGAATATGATGTGCAGTTTACCAAAACACACAAAAAAAAACATTTTATGTTGCCTTTTCCTATTGTAGATGTTTGAGTGGAATTGTATTTACTGAATGAGATTGATCGGTATTGGAAACACAGTTGTTTTCTTTACAGAACATTTATCGCCCTTACATTTTCCCCAAAGATAAGTTAAGACGTCCTGTTTTGTATTATTAGAACTAAATTATAGCAGTTACATATATTTCCATGTGTGTCACTCATCACAGTTCCTGGTAGTTCATGCAGTAAATGGCTGATTTGGGTGTTTAAAAAGTAAAAAGTGCTTTACGCTGGATCTTAAAAAAAAAAAACTACTTTTTTTCACTCGCCCAATCACATCCCTGATTAATAATAAAGAAGCTATAGAAATGAATTAAGTATTGAAAAGTTGGTGAATGGTGACCTGTACTGATGAGTGTGTGTTTCTTCCTCTCTCAGATTGGAGTGGCGTTTTATGAGATGCTCCAGGCTGTGGACCAGCACATAAAACACTTGTCCTATATGGACCCAATCTGTGACTTCCTGTACCACATCAAATACATGTTCACCGGGGACAGCGTTAAAGACCAGGTAACACACACACAGTAACATTCTTCTTCGCATCAAGGCCATAAACACTTCTTGGTCATCGGACATAAATGTTTGATTTTTTGGGAGGTTGGCGGGTGAGATGCTGTCACTAATTTAAAGGGTTAACCATGGGCTAACTGTTATGAGCTAGCAATTTCCTATGAGTTTGCATGATTATTAGGAAACAAGGAAGCATGAAGGGCGTAAGCAGTGTGGTGGAAGTCCACCCAGAAAATGATAGTCAGGTGTAAAGAAAATTAGATGTATTTGTCTGAAGTGGCGATCAGGGTAGTTTCTCTTACATGTCTCAGAGAGCCACAAAATAAGCTCTGAGCAAAACCGTATTTATCCAGTAAAATCATACATATTCATTTATCATTGAACAAATACTTTCAAAGTTGACTGGAAAAGCAAATGAACATGATCATAAGGCCTCCCACCTCCTTGTATCATATAGTATGCACACTTTCCAGTTCATCTTCATCCACATTGGTCTTCCTCAACATCCCATAATAGGCCCCACCTGTCGAGCGCACACCGGTTTTAGTTCTGTAAAATAGACTATTCTCAGGCCCACTGGCCTTGACTCCAGAAAGAGGTGTTATTCACAAGTTGTGTCTTGCAGCGTTTGCAGATTAAAACTGGAAACATGAGATGAGAGAGAAAGAAAAGAGATAAAATGGATGATATTTCTGAGTCTAAGTTCTACCAGGAGTGTGATGAAAGTTATGAGCGCCTCAGATAACTCACAACATTTCCATACTTACCAGTCAGAATCTGAACCTTCAGTTCGTCCACTTACGTTCAACAGTTCACTTTCTCCAGAAGCAGTTTCTCCTCCTCTAATCCCTCTGTCAAAAGCAGCATATTGAGTTAACAATAAAGGTAGAGTGTCTGTTTTTCAATACATACACAATACAAAAATATTGATTTACACACACACACACATATATGTATATATGTCAAAACCAAAATGTATCTTTCATGAGTAAAAGTTAGGAAATTTCTGTAACTCATATAAGATTAACAATAATAATAATGTATATATAAGCAGTGCTATTGAACACACGTAGGAAAATAATATCTCTTGGAGCAGATCGTACCAACTCAAATGGATTAGCCAACAATTCAACAAAATGTAAATAGTTGTGAGTTAGCATGCGATAGTGTCCCTGTGTGATTGTTGTGCGTGTGTGTGTGTCACATGGGCTGCTGTTATTCAGATGAGTCTGTTTGGCAGGAGGTCGAGTCTCTTTATGAAGCCGCTGTTTGTCAGCGTCTCCCTCAGGGAAAGCAGGGAAGGTCAGGTGTATCAGCGCAGTATCAGCAGTCACTGGAAATGAAGATCATTCTTCCGTGTGCCTTTGCCTTATCATCTGAACTGCAGCTTTCTCTCTCTCACATCATCATCAGAGAGGTCTTTAAACAGAAGAAGGTCTGTCTACAAAACAGCACAAGTATGCGAATTGAGACCTTAAAGAGGACCTATTCTCCTTTTCTCCATTTTCATCTGTCTTTAGTGTGTAATGTTGCTGTTTGGGCATTGAGAGTTCTTCTCTATATCAGTGTCAGTGTTTCTGAACACCTGAAACGCCTCCATTGTAGTCTTGAATTTCTCCCAGGAACGAACACGTCACAATATTCCTCATTATAATAATTCATACGCAGAATGAAGGGGCGGGGCCTGGTGGAGTTAGTTAGTAGTGTGTTAAACTGGCGGTTATGGAAAGGGGCGGGTCATTTCCCAAACACACTCGAAGCACTCGACCAATCACAACACACTGATACAGCCGACCAATCAGAGCACAGTGTGCTTTTCAGAAGGAGGGGCTTCATAGAGACAGGAAGTAAACCGAGCGTTACTGACAGACTGGGAAGAGAGGAGCCGCAACAATGGAGAATATGAGGAAATAATCAACATTCAAGCAGGAAAACCTGTTCTAGTAGAGCCTGAAACAACATCAGGACTTTGAGAAAGTGTATAACAGGTCCTCTTTAAATCTGTGCAGGTGGAGAGGATCATCTGCTCTCTGAGGCCGGCGATGCGTCTCCGCCTGCGCTTCATCACACACATCAGTAAGATGGAGCCGGTGCCGACAGTGAGCAGCGTCTCTCAGACCCCGAGCGTCTCATCCCCTGCGGCCCCGAGCGGAGCCGGACCCTCCAGTGCTCCTCTGTCTGTGTCCCAGTGAGCCATCGCAAGATCACTGTGTCCCAGTGAGCAGCGCTCAGCGGCCCATCTCAACACTGTGTGACTGAAGATCATGTGACTAAAGGCTTTTAACTCCTCAGACTTACATCACCTGCCTTATTTTCATCTAGGAGGAGCTGTCTTTTTCCTGAAGCCTTTCACCTGAATTTTGATAGATCAGCATCTGTTTTTTTGCTTTGTCACGTTTCATTTTTGTAATAAAGACAAATCATGTGTTAAATGAATGTGAGCCTGTGATTTTGTCCTTTTGTGTGTTTATTAGAATCACAGTCACAGACTCGCAGAAACTACAGCACTAATCATAGATGATCAAATATATATATATATATATATATATATATATATTACTGTCTAAAGGCTTGGGTTTTTTAATGCTTTCAGCAAGGATGCATTAAATTCACTAAAAGTGATATTTATAATGTTACAAAAGATTCTGTTTCAAATAAATGCTGTTCTTTTGAACTTTCTATTCATCAAAGAATCCTGAAGAAAAAAAATCTGAAGCAGAATAACTGTTTTCAACATTGATAATAATCAGAAATGTTTCTTGATCATCAAATCATCATATAATGATTTCTGAAGGATCATGTGACACTGAAGACTGGAGTAATGATGCTGAAAATTCAGCTTTGATCACAGGAATAAATTACACTTTACTATATATTCACATAGACAAAACATAGTGAAATAATATTTTACTGAATTTTTCGTCAAATAAATGCAGCCTTGAAGAGCAGAAGAGACTTTCAGAAACATCTTACCGACCCCAAACTGAACATGTTAAAAGACTTAAAGTCTGAGCATATACTGTGTTTGAGTGACATAAACACACACACGTGATTGTGACCAGCAGACGAGCGTCAGATGGAGAATTGATACCGATTCTGTGCTTTTAAATTCACATTCATATTCACAAGATGCTGCTGAAGTGAGACGTGTGTCCCGTGGGAAAAGCCCATGTGTCTTTTCTGTGAATAATCAGATGAGCAGAATCATTCATTTCTTCCAGGAAAACCAGACGGTCCTCTTCGGGTCTATGAACGCCTCTCTGTCTCTCTCTCTCCATCGGTTTTAGCCTAGTTCTGTAAAAAAGAGGCTGTTATTATTATGAATCTAATGTCATTTTTAGCATTATTGTCACGGCTCCTTTTCTCAGAACTGTATATATTTGATGTAATAAAACATGCAGATGCACAGTTTGAAGGCCAGTAGTTGATTTCCAGTGGTCTGGAGTAATCAGAGCATGACTGAAGGTAATGCTTGTGTGTGTCCTGACTCTGTTAAACCACTGAAGGTAATGCTCGTGTGTGTCCTGTCTCTCTGTTAATGCACTGTAGTGCTGAGAGCAATTACAGCCACGCTCACATCAGCCTTAATGGAGAGCGCAACCTGTACTTACTCAACGGGAAGTGTTAAAAGGATCAGATGTTAAGATCACGTCTTTATAGCCTCATGTTTATGGAGAGCTGAACATGCTGGCTAATTCATGTGCATGAGGTGTTGCGCTTACAGTCGTGAATAACACCTCAATACACTATTTACTGTGACAAAACTGCTCTCCGTGGAGCCAATAGTGCAGAATCTCACATTTATTATTGGCAGTTTCAACACACATGTTTGAGCAACTAAGAACAGCATTTTTAGTGTTTCATCCCTCTGTCTAATGTGAGCATAAGGATTGGGACAGTTTAACTTAACCCTCCTATTGCACTTGACTTGTGCACACAGGGTGTGTGTGAAGCGTCTAGTGTAGTGGTGCTGGTAGTTAGTGCATGCCGCGCTGCGCTCTCTGCTTGTTACTCTGCCTGCGGCTGTTGCCGCTGGCTAGCCTTCTTGATAGAGGTTGAAAAGAGGAGCAGAGTGCGTAAGCCTCCTCCTGCCAGTACAGACTCCTGTAGTGTCTCCTCAGGGCCACACACGGAAACTGGGTATCATACGGTCCCAGGCTAAACTACAGGGGATCTCGGAGCAGCAGTGGGCCCCAGAGACTCCTGCATGTGGACACGCCCTGGCGCCCGTCAACCACTGTCCCAGCTATGGGCAAATAGCCCCACTGCCTTGTGGTAAGTCTGTTGAGACAAGGCTAATGGAGCACACCCTGACAGAAAAGCAAAGCGCTGCAGGTGGTCAATAGGCGGGCCTTAACAGACGAAGGACCCTGCAGCCAAGATGGGGGACCGGTTGTCCTGGGACCACCCTTGCCATTGGGATTTACCTCATCATATTGGGGTTGGCGCACGCCCTTTGGCACTTTAAAACCTTCCTTGCGCAGGTCTCAACCTCTGACCACAGTGACAATACATAGACCTTACATATGGTTAAAGTCTGTCTGCTGGCAATATTAAGAACCTTCATCCCTCCACAAAAGTCGCCGTATACCAAGCGGTGTGTGTCACCACCCTCCTCTATAGCTGTGAAGCATGGGTAATCTACAGCCGTCACATCAAGTCCTTACAGCACTTCCACATAAGCTGCCTTCAGCGCATTCTGGGAATCACCTGGCGAAACCGTGTGCCTCACACTGAAATACTTAAAAAGGCCAACTGCAGAAGTATTGAGGCCATGATCACCCAGCGCCAACTGCAGTGGTAGGGGCATGTGATAAGATGCGGCTGCCCCGCAGAGTACTATACGGCCAGTTACATCATGGTCGACACTCAGCTGGGGGCCGAAGAAGCGCTATAAGGTTCAGATGAAGAACGCCTTGAGGAAGTGTAAGATCAGACTTGAGGATCTGGAGGATGTTGCTGCTGACTTTACCATCTCCCGACAGCTGTGTAAAGATGGGGCTCGTACGCTAGAGATAGAGAGGACAACCAGAAGACAGCAGAAGCGAGCCAGGAGAAATACAGCCATAGCTGCCACTGTTACCACCACCACATACGTATATATGGTCCGACTGCAATAGAGCTTGTGCGTCCAGGACAGAGCATGTGAGCGGAGTGGAGCGGGAGCGAGCGGGGAGCGCGAGCGGGCGGATCTTGGACAGAGCGCAGAGCGGCATTTTTAAAAGAACGGAGCGTCGCCCTATTTCCCGCTCCAATTTCGCTCCGCTGTCCGCTCACACCACGAGTCTGACTCCACGTCTTTTCCCCGCCTGGCTAAAGAAGCTCGCATTGTGTTCAGCATCCCAAGCGGGTCTGCGAGCGCAGAGAGGGTTTTCTCCGCAACCACCGCATGAGTCTGAAGCCTCAGACATTGTCCAAACTTGTGTTCTTGAAGGTGAACTCAAAAGAACTGTAGATAAGGAAAGCAATTCATTTTCTTTCTTTTTTTTAAAGTTTGACAACATAAGCAAATTTAAATTGTTATCCACGAGCACTCTGCGCAAAAGTTCAGTTATACGAATTTTAGCCTAATAGTTCATTTAGCCTACTTTTAAAACTATGATGTAGCCTGCAGTAGGCCTATAGCCTGTATATTTTTATTTAGCCTATATAATTAGGCCCCGTTGATTCGTTTAATTTTACAGCAATGTTTTTGTACAATTGATATAAGCCAATTTTAATCGTGCGCACTGTGCAAAAGTTTAGTTATCAAAATGTTGGCCTAATAGTTCATTTACTTTTTAAACGTTTATGTAGACCTATATTTTTTATATTTTTGTTTGTATAATTTTTATTTATATGATTAGGCCCATTTATTCGTTTAATATTAGAGCAGTTTGTGTGTACAATGGATAGGCTATAAGCCAATTTGAATTTTAATCGTGCGCGTTGCGCAAAAATTCAGTTATCAAAATTCTGGCATAATAGTTAATATACTTTTAAAACTTTTATGTATATTTTTGTTTATATCATTTTTATTCATATTATTAGGTAAATTTATTCGTTTAATTTTACAGGAATTTTTGTATACTATATTACTTCTTAGCTACATAGGCTAGGCCTAATTTGAAATAAAACATTTCTATTTGGAAAATGTTGTTGTTGCTCTTTAGTTATTTGTGAGGTAAGCCTGTGGTCTAAGCTAAAAGTGAAGTAGGCTGCATGCAGATTTTTTTCCTTTTTTGGAGCGAGCGGGGGGGCGATTTGAGTGGAGCGTGAAGCAAACTGCGTTGAGCGCTGAGCGATAATGAGCGGAGCGGCCTGATGTGGCTTTGAGCGGCGGAGCGGAGGGGTGAACACTTCCGTGAGCGAGGAGCTGAGATTCTCACCGCTCCACTCCGCTCATATGCTCTGGTCCAGGATAGGCCTATTCAGCCATCAAAGATCTCACCGTTAAAGGCGTGAACGTCATCATAGGATTTCGATGGACAACCCAAGAAGTGTTCTTTGCTCGGTTTTTAACAAAAAGGAAACGTTCAAATCGCTTAAAACAGACGCGATGGCTGATTCGAACGAGTGATGTTCGACGGCGCATCCATCTTTGTAATGTAGGCTACAAAATCTGCTTCAAAATCCCAGCGCTGTCGTCATCGTGTAAAGCCCGCCCCAACGTTTCTGATTGGTGCCTCGATTTCGACGGATTGGAAATGGGCTTGAATGAGCTCTCTTTGCCAGACAAACTATTAGAGCAAATCTAAATTTGCCGGAAGTTGTCTGGGTTTTCCCAGGCTACAAGAAGATTGCACTTGGGTCCATTTTGACCCAGAAGAGGTACATAAAAATGTCTGAAAAAAAATCTAGTTTTTAGTATGAAAATAAAATTTTGGAGATGTGTTAAAACTGGCAAGATACATATCTTTTTTTGAAAGAAGAGTGATAACATTTGAACTGAATCTTTACACCTTTTGCATTCGGGTCCGTTTTGACCGAAAAGTGAATTGTGGCATTTTTTCTTCTTCCCATTGAGAATGCATTTTGTGCAAACATGCTTGTGCACAAACACACACAGATTCTGACATGAGTTCATTTAATGTATGTTTGTAGATCAAAAGTTCACAGAATAAATTAAAAGGAAAGAGTCCACATTTCACTCTGCTGTCATGGCAGCATGAAAGAGATTCAGGCGGTTTATCATCTAAGTCAAAAGAATAGATTTTTTAGAGTAATTAGTTTACATTTCAGAGTAATATTGATGATGTTTTGTCAGAAAAAGAATGTGTAGGTTTTATAAATTTAGTTATACAAGTTAAATGTTTCAAAAGTAATTTAAATCCATTGAAGTCAATGGTGGTAAAACTGGTAATTATAATAGTATATGAAGTTATTGATCAGATAAAATATGGTTTTAAATGAAAAATATTAGGTTATGAGAGTTTTAACAAACCCCAGCGGGTCCAAACAGACCCGGGAACGCAAAAGTGTGCCTTTTTTTAATGCATTACCAAGGTTCAAGATCAGTGTGAGCAGTGAGTCTGCGACCCGTGGACTTCAGCAGAATCCTGCAGTCATTTCCAACTCATTTCTGTGAGCACTTCAAACTGTCCGTTACAGTGAGTCCATCAAAATTCAGATTCAACCATCTTTAGCTACATTTTTAATCTATGCTCATTATTTTTGCTTTCAACATTTTGAATCTAGTGGTTGTTTGGTTGCATTGTTGGCCATTTTAACCATATCAGGACAAATGCTGATGAATATACATATAATGTCTAATATTGATATTTAAATTGTATCTCCCAGCAGCCTTTTACAAAGGAAATATCAGGCTCGGTTCCTGAAACTCGAGTCACTCGGTCACACATCAAACGACATCACGGCCGCGGTTACCATGGTGACCGCTGACCCAGACGGAGTGTGTTTCAGGGCTCTGTTCCTCTGGAGCCATGCTTATCTCAGAGATCATTCAGAAGTTGACAGAGGATGAGATATGTGCGTGTTTACTCCATCAGTGGCTCTCAGCTGTTCGTTTCATGACAAACACAGCACTGGAATTATTTATCCTCAAGCTTGGACATTGAAATATATTATTATTGGGAAAAAAAAGATTTTTCAATGTTCAGAAGCCTATTTATTGCCGTTGCAATCAGACACTTTAACGCTCTGGCAAGGTTTTCTCAAAGTTACGAAAAAAAATGTTCTTCCGGTAACTTCAACAGAACGTTCATTCAGGCTTGTCTGGACTTCAATAAAGTTTTAATCATGTGACCTTCCAGCGTCAGTTGCGTTGCTTCACCTCCATTCACAAACCCTGTCCAGTGTCCATCAGATGCACACTTCAGAATCTCACCGAAAGTAGCAGATCAGCCGGGGACGTTTCGTCTACTCTTTTATGAGTACTGTGAATTCAGACATTTTTCTTTCAAATGTGCCCTTCGTTTCTCGGGCAATGATGGATAAACATGATGTTTTGCGGCTTATCCTACCCCAGAATTCAGTGCGCGCCGATGCCCAGACAGTAACATAGTCTCTGCCCAGATCTGGCCCACATCCGGCACACATGGATTCCACACGGCCCAGATGTGGCCCGTATCTGGCACATATGGATTCCACACGGCCCAGATTTGGCCTGGATCTGGCACACATGGATTCCACACGGCCCAGATGTGGCCTGGATCTGGCACACATGGATTCCACACGGCCCAGATGTGGCCCGTATCTGGCACATATGGATTCCACACGGCCCAGATGTGGCCTGGATCTGGCACACATGGATTCCACGCGGCCCAGATGTGGCCCGTATCTGGCACACATGGATTCCACACGGCCCAGATGTGGCCTGGATCTGGCACACATGGATTCCACACGGCCCAGATGTGGCTTGGATCTGGCACACATGGATTCCACACGGCCCAGATGTGGCCTGGATCCGGCACACATGGATTCCACATGGCCCAGATGTGGCTTGGATCTGGCACACATGGATTCCACACGGCCCAGATGTGGCTTGGATCTGGCACACATGGATTCCACACGGCCCAGATGTGGCTTGGATCTGGCACACATGGATTCCACACGGCCCAGATGTGGCTTGGATCTGGCACACATGGATTCCACACGGCCCAGATGTGGCCTGGATCTGGCACACATGGATTCCACACGGCCCAGATGTGGCCTGGATCCGGCACACATGGATTCCACATGGCCCAGATGTGGCTTGGATCTGGCACACATGGATTCCACACGGCCCAGATGTGGCCCGGATCTGGCACACATGGATTCCACACGGCCCAGATGTGGCTCGGATCCGGCACACATGGATTCCACATGGCCCAGATGTGGCTTGGATCTGGCACACATGGATTCCACACGGCCCAGATGTGGCCCGGATCTGGCACACATGGATTCCACACGGCCCAGATGTGGCCTGGATCCGGCACACATGGATTCCACACGGCCCAGATGTGGCTTGGATCTGGCACACATGGATTCCATATGGCCCAGATGTGGCTTGGATCTGGCACACATGGATTCCACACGGCCCAGATGTGGCCCGGATCTGGCACACATGGATTCCACACGGCCCAGATGTGGCCCGGATCTGGCACACATGGATTCCACACGGCCCAGATGTGGCTTGGATCCGGCACACATGGATTCCACATGGCCCAGATGTGGCTTGGATCTGGCACACATGGATTCCACACGGCCCAGATGTGGCCCAGATCTGGCACACATGGATTCCACACGGCCCAGATGTGGCCCGGATCTGGCACACATGGATTCCACACGGCCCAGATGTGGCCCGGATCTGGCACACATGGATTCCACACGGCCCAGATGTGGCCCGGATCTGGCACACATGGATTCCACACGGCCCAGATGTGGCCTGGATCCGGCACACATGGATTCCACACGGCCCAGATGTGGCTTGGATCTGGCACACATGGATTCCACATGGCCCAGATGTGGCTTGGATCTGGCACACATGGATTCCACACGGCCCAGATGTGGCCCGGATCTGGCACACATGGATTCCACATGGCCCAGATGTGGCCCGGATCTGGCACACATGGATTCCACACGGCCCAGATGTGGCTTGGATCCGGCACACATGGATTCCACATGGCCCAGATGTGGCTTGGATCTGGCACACATGGATTCCACACGGCCCAGATGTGGCCCAGATCTGGCACACATGGATTCCACACGGCCCAGATGTGGCCCGGATCTGGCACACATGGATTCCACACGGCCCAGATGTGGCCCGGATCTGGCACACATGGATTCCACACGGCCCAGATGTGGCCTGGATCCGGCACACATGGATTCCACACGGCCCAGATGTGGCTTGGATCTGGCACACATGGATTCCACATGGCCCAGATGTGGCTTGGATCTGGCACACATGGATTCCACACGGCCCAGATGTGGCCCGGATCTGGCACACATGGATTCCACACGGCCCAGATGTGGCCCGGATCTGGCACACATGGATTCCACACGGCCCAGATGTGGCTTGGATCCGGCACACATGGATTCCACATGGCCCAGATGTGGCTTGGATCTGGCACACATGGATTCCACACGGCCCAGATGTGGCCCGGATCTGGCACACATGGATTCCACACGGCCCATATGTGGCCCGGATCCGGCACACATGGATTCCACACGGCCCAGATGTGGCCTGAATCTGGCACACATATATAAAATATATATATTAAAAAATAATAATAATGGGATAGCTTAAAAATAAAAGTAAGCAAGTTCATTGACACATCTGTGCTGAAATGTCTTGTGCCCAGAGAAAGCGAGACCGAGAGGACGAGCTGGTCCAAATAATGGGCAGATCACATGAGAGAATGGACAGACTGTTTTCTCTTCTTGAGAGATTGGTGAGAAATATCATTTATGTAAGTTATAAATATGTAAACCCGGATGTGGATGTTGCTGTGTGTGTGTGGATTTCCTGAGGGGTCAGAGGTCGAGCTTCCTTAACTCTTCACATGTGTTTGTGTCTGAAGACCTGCTGTTGTTGTGACTTTGATCGGGAAACTGTGCTGTCATCGCCATCACTGTGTTCTGACTGTTGTGGATTGTTTGTTTTAGGATATTTATCTTTGGTTTGCTTTTGTATTTACTGTTTTAGCAGAATGGGCGTGGCCATTTACCCTATTAAACTACTGTATCGTAATTGATACGCATATTTCTAAGGCCTTTCTCTTCCAGTTCTTCTGTCTCTGACTGATAGTTCAGACTCGTTTATCCAGTAAAAGTGTTTCAGTGTAACTGTACAAACGTCCTCCTTCAGCTCGAGCTTCTCGTGTCTTTCTGTGTCAAATCTGACCTGATTTATCAAGGAAACGCAAGAATAACTTTGATATTGTTAGTAATATTTCACCTGGACTGAAGCGACTGAGGTTTACTTGATCATCCGGACATCATTTATTATATTTATTATTATTTATTATATATTCTGTTCTGTCAATCATCACTGTATTGTATTACATTATATGATTTAAAACTACAGAGCTTTGATCATTAAAATCAAATCACTAAGCATTTAAAAGTCCTCTTACTAAGATATATTATTAGCAGATATTGATATTTATATGCATTATGTACGTATCTGCTAAACTGTTATTAAGAAGCATGATGTATCAAATATGATGATATTTGATATTTGATCATATGATGAATATGTTTTCATTTGTCTAAAGTTTCAATAAGCTTCATTAAAAATATATTTTTTCCCGACTACCGTACATGTCAGGCTTAGGGTTGTGCACACCTGAAGGGAAGCGCTCTGTGGGGAAATGTCTGTGCAAATGTATGTTTTGGATTTGTTTAACTCTTCTTCTTAAGTCATTTTATTTATTGAATGCATGAGACAAGAGTGGGTGTTTATATGGTTATGTTTATGTATACGTATGTGTTTACGTATGTGTTTACGTGTGTGTGTACATGTGTGTGTACATGTATGTTTATGTGTTTATGTATATGTTTATGTGTGTTTATGTGTATGTTTATGTGTGTGTGTATGTTTATGTGTGTGTTTATGTGTGTGTTTATGTGTATGTTTATGTGTGTGTTTATGTGTGTGTTTATGTGTGTGTTTATGTGTATGTTTATGTGTATGTTTATGTATATGTTTATGTATATGTTTATGTATATGTTTATGTGTGTTTATGTGTATGTTTATGTGTGTGTGTATGTTTATGTGTGTGTTTATGTGTGTGTTTATGTGTATGTTTATGTGTGTGTTTATGTGTGTGTTTATGTGTGTGTTTATGTGTGTGTTTATGTGTATGTTTATGTGTATGTTTATGTGTATGTTTATGTATATGTTTATGTATATGTTTATGTATATGTATATGTTTATGTGTGTGTTTATGTGTATGTTTATGTGTGTGTGTATTTGTGTGTTTATGTGTGTGTTTATGTGTGTGTTTATGTTTATGTTTATGTTTATGTATATGTATATGTTTATGTATATGTTTGCAAGAGCGGGAGAAATGTGTGATTAGTAAGACGAGTGTCAGTGTGAAGTGAGAGAAACATGTTGTAAACACTGCGACCTGGAAGCACAGTTATAGACTGTGTTCTTTATTAATAACCTTTGTTGCTGTTTAACAACGGTTTTTATTTGCACATTTGCTTTTATTAACAGTCAACATGGAGGCTGACTGGCGTTTCAGTTCATCCAGATGAACAGCTGCCAGATCCATAATGAGATCAGGGTTTCTGTAATCCGCAGGATCGAAATGCAGCTTTCATTGCTAGAACAATAATCCAAGCCAGAGGATTAGAAAACTGAAAACACCAGCAATACATTCAACCAAGGACAGAATCTGACAATGAAAGAACTAATCCCCATTATTACCCTGTAGAAACTATCAAATATATATTCTTCCTTGTTCTGTTATATAAAAGTGTTAGAGTGGATTTCTTTTTATATTATTGGCTTTGAAAGTGCCAGAGCTTCGACTGAATCCCTGTGTGCAATCTGACAGGTCTAAAGGTCTCTCTCACACACTCACACGGACACACACACACACACACTCTCTTACACACACACATTATCTTACACATACACACACACACTCACACAAACACACTCACAGACACACACACACACATTCTCTTACACTCACACAAACACACTCACAAACACACACACACACACACATTGATCTGTATGCATGCTGGGAGCTGGCAGATCAGGGACAATCCTTCTAACCTTTGACCTCATTTCCAGTGGAGAGACTTGCTGTGATTCACAGGAGCTCAGGACAGAAACAAGTGCTTGAAACAACGAAAGGCAGGAGGATCGGTGAGGAGAACAGCGTGTAATGTGTCTGTTCAGATCGACACAAACATCTACAATAGAATTAATGCAACAGATATTTCAACAGAGAGCTGATCTAATCTCTTCCATCACAGCGAATAAAGCCGGCCAGCCAATAGGATTCACAGGTTTGGTGCTTTTAGGCTTTGGTCTGATCATTACTCTACAAGCTCAGTTGAGCAACGCAACTATCCGTCCGCATTTAAGTCATTTAGCATTTTTCCTTTTTTTAAAAGTAAAGTTCGTCGAGCCACAAGGACTAATGATTTATTTACTTATTAAAAAAATATGTTTTTTTATTTTTTTTTATTTTGCACAAATTTCTGTTATATCAAGGGTCTCTTTGTTATTGTCTGTTTTTGATGTTTGAAAAACCATAATAAAAATAATATTGTTGTCTGTTTAAAGAGGTGATTCACTGATAACAAGATGTGCTTTTAATAAAACTTGACTATCTATGGCGAAGAGGGGATATTTTTTTTATCATATGACTGAAGGAAACTGAGAAAAATGACTGTTCCTTTTTGCTTCAACACCCATAACTCACTGTGCTTGATCCAACTGTAAGTGGTCATGAATGAATAAATCTGTAGTTTTAACAAAAGCTCTGGAGCTGTGAAAGTCCTCCAGATGACACACACACGTCTCGGACTCTTGCTGACCAATAAATGGATATCAGGGTTGTGTCACTTCGCTCTGTTAGTTCCTGGTTTGTGACTGTTCTGGGGAGTGTGTGGTTCGGATCCCGGCACTAGTTCTATCTTGGTTTGGGTTCTGTGTCGTTATCCGGACATTCATGCACCCTTTGTCTTCTGTTGCCTTCGCTCGTTCTCGTGTGCTCCGGTCTCGTTGTTTGAGCGCGCAGTTCGCTCAGGCCGTGTGTTGTTGTGTTCATGTTGTGCTGTGTGAAAACGCAGTGCTCTCATTGGCTGCGTGCTCCTGTCATGTCTGGTGTGAGCACATGGCTTGTCATGTTTGTGTGCTCTCGCGTCTTTGTCTGAAACCTGCCCTTTAACTGGCGTGAACTGAAGATGCCTGAAGAGACAGGACTGGACTCTTCCCAGACAGCAACATAGCGTCGGCCCAGATCCGGCCCACATCTGGTACGGGAGGAATCTCTAGCCACGTTTCCACTGTCGGGCCGAAAGCGAGTGTGCTAGTGTGTGTCAGGACCAGTAGTGTTCCCACTGTCACTTCCAGGGCTTGATCGGGCCTCGTCTGGGCCCGCCGAATACCTTGGTCCAAAGCGGGCCAGCTCGGGCTAGAGGAGGCCTGAACAGAGGAGGAGTCTGGAGACCACAGCGCCGGATGAGTCCATATACCAGCTATCATCAGCATTCAAGACTGTTAACATCATTTTAGCTCAAAACTCACTTTCAGTCAGCAGTGAGTGCTTGAAATAATAAAACATTGATTGCTTGGGTTATAAATCTGTAAGTATACAACAAAAACGGTTGATTTATCTTGTCCGTTTTGCGATCTCGCTAGTTTCCAGTGATTTATTTCTGATTAGTTTTCTGATAAAACTTCCATTTGTTGGTGAATTGGTGGGTTCATGTGACGTTGTTCCAGAGATGCGTCTCACGGGAGTGTTTTAGTGAAGCGCTTCAGGCTGGATGGTGGAAACACAGCATGGCTTTGGGCTCGTTCTACAAGCCCGAGGCTTTAAAAAGCCCGGCACGGCCCGTTGAAAGCCCTCGCTCACACTGGCCCGACAGTGGGAAATCTGGGCCGATGTTGCTGTCTGGGTTAATGATGTTTTATTAACAAAGTTCGGGAAGAGCACGTTCACATGACCAACCCAATCAGCTTCGAGAGGAGGCTTCTATAGCGCGGACATACCTCCGTTCCTCTACAGTTTCCCAGCATCCCTCCTCACTCTCCATTATTATTACTGGGGGGAGGACTCTGGGTTTGGGCTAAATTCAGAGTTTGGAGCCCTTTCCTCAGACAGGATGCCAAATACACATTTTATACAATATCTGATTATATGTAAGTGTGAACTTGTGAAAGGCTGGAATACTTACAGTCTGACCGAGTCGACAGTCAGAGCCAGTCTGTGTGGTGTAAGATGAACACTGACTCTGAGGTGTAGTTTCAGTCCATCCAGCTGGAGAAGTTCAACTATTTCAGAATACATTTGGTTTTCAATTTTGTTGTGATTGATTGCACAAATGGCAGTGCATTGGCCTGTGGGTGGCCTCTCGTTGAGTTTCTGCAGTATTTCAGTTCATCCAAACAGAGTTTGCAGAGGATTTTTGTTGAATGTCCCATTTGGATTTCATTTATGAATTTGCTTTCAGGCCTTTTCTCAGAGAAAGTTTCTCTCCTATTGATCCCAGAACTGTCCAAACCTATGAAAGGCAAACAAGCTTGATGCTGAGTCGAGTGTTTTTCCCCCGCAGTGTGAATCACTGTAATAATCACCACTTTGAATAATCACCAACTCTTTTCCCACCAGTGTTTGCAAAAAAAAGTTTATTCAGCATTTTTGATCATATTCTGATAATCTACACAGTCAACATATCAAAAGAAAGAACAGCGCCTCTGCTTTAAAACAAACAACAGAAAAAAATTAATTTTATTCTAATGAGTCTTTCATTCTTTGTTTTTATAAACACAAGAGTATGGGTAAGTTTCACAAAACTTGTTTTTCTTGTTTTTGTCAAAGAAATCGTTCGGATCAGATTCAGAGCGATGATCGAAAGATCGTAGATCAAGTCCATCAACACCCACAAAACTTCACAGTAGTTTCCACTTCATGGGTTCAACATTGCATTCAACCTTTCATTCAGTAATATTAGGCAGTTTTGATTCATATGCTGAATAAGCCTAGAATGCATAAAGGGACTCAAATTGACCATATTAATTTCCAGTGGAATTTTGACCCAACACCGCATTGTTTTCTACATTTTTGTCTATAATAATATTTATTTTTCTGGATTGCTTAGAAATCGGATGTGCCATTTTTACTCTGAGCCAAGACAGCAAGCCAGTGTTGCATATTCATATCTCACTATTACATGTTGTCAATGGTATCATAAATGATGGAACATCTTATCGATGGTGGGGAAAGAGTTATTAAAGCAATCGTTCACCTCGTTTCCACTCTTGGATGGACTATTGCTTTACAGAAACAGCTCAGTGACCCCCGTAATGAGCAGTTTCTGGATGGAGGAGGACGTGAGCTGTGGGCAAGACGCGATCCGAGCGACCGGGATGCTTACCATGTTTGGTGTTTAACGCTCGAGCACGGGTTTTTATGAGGTCCATCTGCTCCACAAGCCTCTGATTTATGTCTGCTTTCAAAGTTAAAGTAAATTCAACCTTTAGCCCTCAAGAGCTCACCCTCCATCTCTGTGATTTAAGTCTCAGACAGGGTCATAAAGGTAAACTCTTGTGCCACTAAAGCCTCCAGCTCTCCGCCTCTCTATTTTCCATTGCGTTCAAGACTCTGTACGAGCTGACAGGAATATGCACCAGCATTCCTTGTTTCATTCGCTGGGGTTTCTTTCATGCCCGTCATCCTCCTGCTGTTTAAAAGACTCTGGTCTTTACCCAGAATGAGATTCACAATAGAGTCGTGTCTGCCTCCACACCTTTGTCTTTGATTGAGTTGAAGAACGAACACCCCGTCTATTTTATTCATGTTCCATTTTCTAGTCATTCCGAGTATCCATGGCAACACAGAACATTAAGGAGAGAGTGTGTGTGTGTGTGCGTGTGTGCGCGTGCGCGTGTGCGCGTGTCTGTATCTGTGTGTGTGTCTGTGTGTGTGTGGTTTGTCTCCAGCTTGGTGAGAGTTAATCTCCTCCATTTATCTCAACTTTAGCTAGCAAACATATTTCTGCAGGCAGGTCTAGTTTTCCAGTCAGCTCCGCTCTAAATCTCCTTTGCTCCTGCACTCCTGACTTCTCTTCACCAGGGTGTTATGCACCTAATGTTTTGCCCCAGTTTTGCTTGAATAGTTGAGCTCATCGGGACCCTAGGGAACAGCGGGTCACTGAGTGCAAGTGTTCAGTCTGGAATAAAAACAAACTGTTCTCTTCTGTACACAGACAGGACAGTGGGTCAGAGAGCGGGGCTAAACATGCACATAGATCATCAAACCGACTGTTTGACCCAGCCTTCAGCAAAATATGTCAATTCAATAAACTGCACTTGGGTTCGTTCAACTCGCCTCTCAGTGGACTTAATCGTTACGGAGAACAATGCACGACAAACAATCATGGCTAACATGAGGGCTAAATACTAAACTATGGGGAACACATGACCAAAACAACCAATGACAAGATGGAATGAGCCAATTAAACAACAAGACTGCTAATAAGATATCAGTACAATCAACCAATCAGAACATGACGCATGAAGCAATAAACATGAACTTTAAAGTTCAACACGTGACAATTTCTATCCAAAATAAACTAAGGAGATTCTGTATTTTACTGCACTTGTAAATTGATGTCACACTTTACTTGAGTCCCCCTGTAGTCTATAATTGTATCCCTAAAACTCATCTTTGATCACCAAAATAGATATTTAAACGTTTTTTCCTTGAAAAAAAATCTATTCCTTAAAATAGCTTGAATGTAACTCGACACCCTTGCCTAATTTATGCGGTTCTATGAATATGCAGATGAGCCCCGCCTCCACTCACTCACTCAGCTCAGAGATCCACTGGTTGACGATCACACGTTGATCTGATTGCTTACAAGGTCGTTTGTGACGTCAGAAACACCAGCGATTTCAAACCGTGTGTTTGAGACTGTCTTTGGTTCACTGCAGTTTTAAGCAGAAAATACTCAGCAATGCTGTCGACTTATGAATTTACACATGGTTTGTCTTAAAGCGTATTAAAAACACCACATAGACACATAAACAACATTAAAAACTTCATTTTACCACAGGGGGACTCAATAAAAAATTAAGTGACAGAAGTCCTTAAATTTGCTAGTCATGTGACACAAGTCACATCTGTCACAGGGACAGTTATATTTAGATTTTTGGGTCACACCTTATAATGGGTGCCTTTAATTATTATGTACTTACATCAAAATAATAATTGTAGAATATACTTCTTGTGTTGATGTTGTATTGTAAAACACTTGTGCTGCTATTGAGGTGGATACGAGTCAGGTTAGGACAGGTTTGGTGGGATGGGTAGGTTTAAGTGTCAAGGGAAGGTCAAAAGGGTCATTATAGATTATTTAATCTCAACTATTTCAACTAGTTTGCATGCAGGTATTTTTAAATTTAAAGATTTAGTTCATCCAAAAATGAAAATTATGTCATTAATGACTCTCCCTCATGTCGCTCCAAGCCCGTAAGACCTCCGTTCATCTTCGGGACACAGTTTAAGATATTTTAGATTTAGTCCGAGAGCTTTCTGTCCCTCCATTGTAAATGTGTGTACGGTATACTGTCCTTGTCCAGAAAGGAAATAAAGACATCATCAAAGTAGTCCATGTGACATCAGTGGGTTAGTTACAATGTGTTGAAGCATCGAAAATACATTTTGGTCCAAAAATAACAAAAACTAGGACTTTATCCAGCATTGTATTGTCTTCCGGTTCTGTTGTGGATCCGCGTTCAGTGACGCCGCTGACGTAAGACGCTGCTGACGTGTGTCTGGTGTGTCCGAGTATTCGGGTTCAAATAAATATGGCTGGGCAAAAAAATGCAAGTCTTCCTCTGTGTGGAAATGCTTAGACATGTTATTTACATTTGTTTGTGTAGATTGTTTTGTTTCCAGCGTGCGTCTCCCTCAGACTGTAAACGAAGCTCGGGCGCACCAGACACACGTCAGCAGCGTCTTACGTCAGCGGCGTCACTGAACGCGGATCCACAACAGAACCGGAAGACAATACAATGCTGGATAAAGTCGTAGTTTTTGTTATTTTTGGACCAAAATGTATTTTCGATGCTTCAACACATTCTAACTAACCCACTGATGTCACATGGACTACTTTGATGATGTCTTTATTTCCTTTCTGGACAAGGACAGTATACCGTACACACATTTACAATGGAGGGACAGAAAGCTCTCGGACTAAATCTAAAATATCTTAAACTGTGTCCCGAAGATGAACGGAGGTATGACGGGCTTGGGACGACATGAGGGTCATTAATGACATAATTTTCATTTTTGGGTGAACTAACCCTTTAAGTACAATATAAAAACATGTATGTAAATGATTCATTTAAATGTTAGTACATAGACACAATATAAACTGGGACTGGTTGTGGTTACACTTTATTTCGTTGGTCCACTTTAGACATTAACTATAAGAAACTTTTCAATTACATGTCAACTAACTCTCATTAGAGTATTAGTAGACTGTCAGTAGACTGGTAGGTTATGGTTAGGTGTTAGGGTTCGGGTTAGGAGAATAAGTTGACTTGTAGTTGCCAAGTTACTTATAGTCAGTAAAATGTCTAAAATTGACTATCGAAATAAAGTGTTACCCCAATTTTTTTAGCATTCTTACTGAAAGCGAGATGTTTTTTTGCAGCACTTCATACATGTTGGCAGTTTGCTAAAGAGGAGACGGCACAGGACAGTAAACACAGCTCAACGGGGCTGACCGAGGGTCCCGCGGCGCCTAGATTTGTGGAATATAATCATCCCCGCGTGGCTGGTGAGATGTTTGCTCCAGTGTTTATCGTTTCTGCCGCTGGTTTATGGCTGAGTTGTTAAGTGGACGTTTGTTAACACAATGGTGCAATGTTTAAAGAGCTGAACAGCCGAGTCACTCACAACACTGACATTAACAGCAAGAGTGCAGAGAGGGAGAAACCGTTGCTACTTCAGGCCTCAGGTGAAGAGGCTGACTATTGTTTGGACTTCAGTTAAGTTCTTATATAAAACTACTATTTAAGTAATAGTATTAGTCATAACCTCTGACAATCTAATGTCAGTTTGTGACTGTGTGATCTGTGTAAATGGCCGAGTCGTCGGTAATTCCTGTCTCACTTCCCGCTGAACCTGCGTGGGTTTGTATCAAATTTGCATAATGCCAGCCTCTGGTCTCCATTGGCTGAACGAGAACAGCATCCCCTCAAACACTGTAGTTTATCTGAGACTGGAAGAGTTTGGTTTGTGTTGTTCATGTTGAGAACATGCTGTTTTCTGCTGCTATAACAAATCCACTTTGATGAGATTGATATGGTAAAACCCACGCCATCGTTACTGCTCGTATCACTGTGTATCAAGAGCTGAGAAAGAGCTGAAATTCAGATATGCTAACGGCTGTTTGGTTTCTGAACAATCACAGCAGACTGGGCCGTCTGACCAATCAGAGCAGAAGCGGCTCTCAGAAAGGAGGAGTTTAGAGAGACTGAATCTCTGATTGAACTGGTTCAGACACTGTGAGAATAGAGCTGATGCTGCAGTGGATATTATGAGTAAATTAAAGTGTTTTTTGCCCTTGGATGCATGTAAACCTGTTGAAGGAGAACACAAAACAAAATTAGGACACTTTAAGATAGCATAATTCGGGCATTTTGATGATTTTAAATCTTATTTTCAACCAGCCTTCTTTCACATCAAGTGCATCACTGGCAGTTTGTGATGGTAGTTGGCTTTTCTGTAGGCAGCGCAGGTTCAAATGATGATCAACATGACCCAAGTGGAGCCCTGCTGCTGCTCTCGAGAGCTCTCAGGACATCTGTAGCTCGGTCACCTCCTTATTGAGTAAATAAATGCGCCGCCAGCACTAATCAAATGCATTCAGAAGAGCTGCGCAGGATAACCGCCTGTTCAGGTCTCCATGGAGACGAGAGACCAGCATCCGTCGGCAGGCCAGCGGAGGACCGGACCGCCAATGCATTAGCATTCCTGCTCATGAGGACACACTGATGTGGAGTGAACAAAGAGCTGCTCCTACCATACACAGTTCTGCGTTGAAATCTTGACCGTTTTCTATGTGCCAGAATAATCATCAAGAAATATCATGGCAATGATCGTGATCAAAACATACACATCTTTGTCCAACATTTTTTAAAGCTGAACTTTCATTTCTGTGCTACAAGCATCAGCCAACAGATTACAAAAATAATAATGACTGTCCTCAACATTTATCTGCCATTGGTCAGTCAAATAGATCACGAAAGGGGCGGTCACGTATTACAACTAGATGTATTAAAACAAGATGTTTAAAAGAAAAATGTCGGAGGATTTCAATATAAGAAAAGAGGAGCTGAGTCAGGCGCCGGGTCAGAGGTCATTCGTCATGCGTCAGGTCAGAGGTCACTCGTCAGGCGTCGGGTAAGTGGTCACTCGTCAGGCGTCGGGTAAGAGCTCACTCGTCAGGCGTCGGGTAAGAGGTCACTCGTCAGGCGTCGGGTCAGTGGTCACTCGTTATGCGTCGGGTCAGAGGTCACTCATCATGCGTCGGGTCAGAGGTCACTCGTCATGCGTCGGGTCAGAGGTCACTCGTCATGCGTCGGGTCAGGGGTCACTTGTCATGCGTCGGGTCAGAGGTCACTCATCATGCGTCGGGTCAGAGCTTGCCTTGCCAGAAGCCAGTGATTATAGTTTATAAAGTTATGGAGTTGTATGGATCACTTATATGATGGATGGATGAGCTTCTTGGAGCTAGAGCTGGCCACTTTTCAATGCTACAAAGCTGGGAAGAGCCAGGATATTATATCGTCCCCCTCGGTTGAAATCGTCCCAAAAGCGTTCCCTGAACACACCTGAAGCAGCTAATCAAGGTCTTCAGACTCCAGGCAGGTGTTTCAGAGCTAAACTCTGCAGGACATTGGCCCTCCAGGAGCAAGATTGGACATCCTTGGTGTTGATGGTCCTTAGTATGGATCCAACTATACAAAAGTAG
This sequence comes from Tiaroga cobitis, assembly GCA_030578255.1. Taxonomy (NCBI): domain Eukaryota; kingdom Metazoa; phylum Chordata; class Actinopteri; order Cypriniformes; family Leuciscidae; genus Tiaroga; species Tiaroga cobitis. The sequence continues at coordinate 41,282,462 of CM060610.1, read as the reverse complement.
GACAGATTTTTGCTGGCTTTATACTCTCAGATTCTTATTTTGGTATTTTTTTCTTCCTTTGATCCTGTGTTTCCTTGGTTTCTATGTGTGACCTGATTTGTTTCTATTGCAGCTTATTATGTTCACCTGTGTCTTGTTGAGTTCCTCATTTAGTCTGTGGCTGCGTCCGAAAACTGATAAATGCTGCCTTCAGAGGACACATTTCAAGGTTGTGAGGCATCAAGGCATGTCCGAATGCAATGTTAGTTTCACTTCCTCTCTCCTGAGAAACCTTCATCTGATTGATTTTTGAAGGAAGCCTAGATGTATCCTTCACTGCCTTTGATATCCCACAATCCTGTGCTTTCAATTCTGTCACAGTTGAGCTAGAAAAATAAATATGGCGTCTAAAAGTTGCGGCTGGTCATCAGTTTGTGTGTAAATTTACATTTCTGATCGTTTTCCTCTTATGATGTCATTTCTAGCGAGAAATTACCATTGTAGTCATTAAATATTCTTAGTTTTCACCAAAGCTCTCTATTTTGCTGTAGATCATAAAACTGATATTTCAGACAGACTTCAGACAGAGGCAGCGTAACGGTTTAGAGATGTACTTCTGTGCACAAACACTGCCTGCAAAGTCACTGCCTATGTTTCAGATGCAGCCTGTGTGTATACAGCCCTCAGATTAAGTTGTTATTTGTCAGTGTTAGGTTTGGTCTGATCTTGCGTTTCTCCTGTGCTCCCAGAGAGTTTTGTTTCTGTTGAATAAAAATACCACTTGTGTCTAGATCCTCGCCTCAACTCTCCTCTCCTCCAACCAACCCGTGACAGCTACAGTCCCCTTAAATAAAAACAAAGATATAAAACACATTTTATACACATTTTATATAGAGCAGTCCATTTGAATTATATTTTCAGGGTAAGACATTCATTTTAAGTTTACTGCAGTTTAAATACTACCATTAAATACTATTTACAGCAGTTTTCTTTCATGAAAACTGGCAAATATTTTGACAAATTAGAATTGAAATAACATTTTTCCAAAAACAGCTTGAGTAGAAAAAAAGACAGAAAAGAACATAATCTATTCAAAATACATACACACCATCAGTCGAACACTAAGGAGTAAAAATAAGTCTTTAAAATTTTTAAAATTTTTATTCAGTTGCAGTGTGCTATTTGTCATCCAGTTCTAGACTTCACTGAGGCATAAGAGATGATCTAATGAAAAGTAATTTCTTGGTTTGGTTGGGAGATATAGTTAGAGGTCGTCAGCTTAACAATGATAATTTATGTTATGTTTCTGGAATATTGAGCCTAAAGGGAGCATGTAGAGGGAAATCAAAAGAGGACCAAGTATAGATCCCTGTGGAACACCACAATGGATCAGCGCAGAGTGGAAGTAAATGACCTGAAATTTACAGAGAGGGTCCTCCCTTTAAGTATGAGATGAACCACTGTAAAGCCCTGGACCCAACAACACACTCAAAGCGATTTCAGAAGAATATTATGATTAATAGTGTCAAATGCGGCACTCAAATCTAAAAGTATCAGAACAGCAGATGACCCAGAATCAATGGACAGCAGAATGTCAACGTTATGCTGATATGGCATATCAAAGCATGAGCTCTTCTTCAAGTTTAATGCTGTGATCATCACTGAGATCTTATGCAGTCGTACGCTATCATGTGACCTTACATTAGGCCATTTTATACGTTTATATATTTTAATTTGCAGTTTTAAACAAAAAAGAAGGTCAGACTGGTCAAATATAGTCATTAAAATTGCATTGCATTCAATTGCACCCATACTGAGCGCAGTGTACATGTTAAACACTATTAAACACTCTGTGTGAGTATCTGGAACCGCATGATGAAACTGCGTGTCAGATGTGAAACGAATCCTCCTCAATGAGGGACGACAAGCAGCTGTTTCTGGAGTCGTGAGCTCCTCACAGGACAGAGAGCAGATTAAACAGATCATTCATCAAACACCAGCAGATGATCGTGTGAATCCTCACAGAACCAACACCAATTATCAACCGCACGCAGGATGGTTTTACGAGCAGTTACACCTCATTCTGCTCGTGCTTCGAGTGACATCGCTCTGATAATGAGGCCAGTGACTCCAGCTCAACGGCTTAAAACCCAGGAACTATAACTATGAGTTAATGTTTTAGTTTAATGTGTGCTTGTGTCTGATACAGATGGACGTCCTGAGCGAGAGAATAAAGAGTGATGCACTGTAATTTCATCGTACGGGTGTTTATACTGCTTTACCAGTGCACACGTGGCTTTGTTCAGAAAGCAGTTGGACTCGCATGGTTTGAAGGATCTTTGGGAAGTTTTTAAAGGACAACTCTGGCGCAAAATGAACCTTTGGTCTAATAACACATTAGTACCGAGGCGACCGTTCTCTGGGATTTGTTTTCATGATAATCGAATGTAAAGAGTTTGATCTCTAAAAACTGTTTAGCGTATAACGCTAGTATATAGGGCATAGAGTAATGAAAAATAAAAATCGCTAGTTAATACCACCACTAACAAGGCTCAAAATAGCCCAACACTGACACGCTAGCATAATAAGGGTCCCTACATGCAAACCGAAGCATTGAGAACTTTGTAAGTGTACAGACAGTTCAATAAGAAGATGCTTTATAAAGACAGTCCACTTGGCGTATACAGGCAGGAGCCATCTTGGAGAACAGTCTCGACCAGTCAAACCGCGAACGCCGTGCTAAGTGACCTGGTCAATCGGAATTACGTTTGTGAAATCTAATTACATGGGAATGCATGAATTATATATTTATTAAAATATGGGTGACTAACTACAAGGGAAGAAGGGTCCATACTTTCATATGAGATTCCAGGTCACAGTTCAGCTCACTTAGCACGGCGTTCGTGGTTTGACTGGTCAAGACTGTTTTCCAAGATGGCTCCTGCCTGTATATGCGAAGTGGACTGTCTTTATAAAGTATCTTCTTTTTAAACTGTCTGTACACTTACAAAGTTCTCAATGCTTCGGTTTGTATATATGGACCCTCATTATGCTAGCGTGTTTGTAGGGCTATTTTGAGCCTTGTTAGTGGTATTAACTAGCGATTTCTTTTTACTTATTCTATGCCCTATATACTAGCGTTATAAGCTAAACAGTTTTTAGAGATAAAACTCTTTACATTCGATTATCATGAAAACAAATCCCAGAGAACGGTCGCCTCGGTACCAATGTGTTATTAAACCAAAGGTTCATATTGCGCCGGAGTTGTCCTTTAAGGCTTAAGAAGATATTTAGTCAGTGTATCATTACAAAAGAATAACATCAGCGGTTTTGGAAAGTCTATCTCTCTCTTCAGATGTGCTGTTTTCTCAGGCTCTACTCCAGTATCAGACACTTGATCACGTGATAGTATATCACATACCTTGAGTTACTCTGGAGTAATGTAAAGTCCACACTGAACCAGGAGGCATTACAGAGACAAGCTGTGCGTTACAGTGGTTTTACCAGGGTAAAGCATGTTCTTAAGCACAAAGAACAAGAAAAAAGAGAAGAGTTTGGATACTGATGGAGGATTTCTGGGGGAAGATTCACAATGAAGGGATTTTGACCAACCCTTCAACAATAAACCACAATTTCTGTTTCTTTCTCACACAACACTATCAAATGACTTCATTTGTTGCAGTTTGACAGTCATGGTCACGATGAACTAGAGTTGATAAAAACAAACAAAAATACATTTACATTAATGCAATTCAGTCCTTTAATAGAAGCATTTGTGCTTTGAAATCCTCTGGTACACTTGGCCATTAGACATCCAGTGTACTGTGAGCATGACTTGTGTTTGTGTGTGTGTTTAGGCATCCGTGTGAGTGATTTTCAGAGGATGTTTTGAAGCCGCACTGTCAGAAAATGTCCGGCCGGACACACTGACTGAAGTAATATTGTTCTCTGTTGGACGTCAAGCTGTGTAATTACAAGCACACAAACACGCGCAGCTTCACACATCTCCTCACAGTTTCACTGGAACGGCAGTAATTAAACGGCTGATCGATTTTGCAGTCATTATGAACGAGACGGGTGAGGAAGAGACGTCCAGCTCTTTTACATAAAGCCTGTGTGTTTGGTAACAGCAAACATCATTACCTGCTGAGATCTGCCTGAGGAAAACATATTATCGGCATATTATGTTTGCATGAAGCTGGGGAAATACACTTTAGAGATTGGGAAAGGTAAAATAATCAAATATTTACACCGCTGGATGTTTTTGTTGAGTTTACAATGCCTTGAAAACATGGAGGGACATTTGTGTCTGAAATGGGTCCACCATTGTAAAATATTTTACTGATTTAATCACCAAAAACACATTTACCTGTCTTTATCATGTTGAGTTTAACTTTGTTATTGTATGATTTTGACCATTAAGAAAAAAAAATCACGTTCTTTAAAATTGTGACAACCAGGAAGTGACTTTTTTTTAGGTTTCATTTTTATTTCTTATGTTATAGCAAAATAAAATGTCACAAATCAGGGTTTTAAACTGTGCTTAGACAACTAAAACAAATAACGGAAATAAAACAGCTTATATACTATTTAGTTTGACCTCTTGACATTTACTGAAGGTACTTTAATCTCCATTCGTTGAACAAGAAAAAAACATTATGATAGGGAGATCCAAAGATTCATTCACATTCTCTGTAAGGGTTTTTTTTTTTTTTTTTTTTTTACAGAAAACTGTATTTATTAATACCTTAATTCATGAATAGTTTTCTGTCTAATCAGATTGAGCTGTGAATGTGTTTATGGCTCTGTTTCCACCAGGTATTAAGTGATTTCTGTGATCGGATTACAGGCTATCAACAGACCGTCATGATCGGATCACTGAACACACGTATAGTGAAGCTCCGCCCACTCATCTGTCAACCAAACACTGCCCAGCCCACTCGCCTGTCAATCAAACACTGCCCCGCCCACTCACATGTCAATCAAACACTGCCCCGCCCACTCACCTGTCAATCAAACACTGTCCCGCCCACTCACCTGTCAATCAAACGCTGTTCCGCCCACTCACCTGTCAATCAAACAGTGCCCCGCCCACTCACCTGTTAATCAAACACTGCCACAGGAATTCTTCCTGGTTATGTGCAGCTTTAAATGACCTTGATTTAGAAAGTAGTTTGGAAGATCTCCTGCAGTGACAAAGACTTTACAGTATGCATGTTTGAATAAATGTGAAGAACATCTAAAATTCATTCATTCCACTAAAATAACAATGAGCGCTCTCTCACTTCATCACGTGTGTCTGACAGATCACCTGAGATGAAATGTTACTGTAAACATAGTCTTTGACGAGCGTTGTGTTAGTTTCCTAACAATCATATTTCCTTCAATGTTTTGCTGCATGTATCATAATTCATACGTGAGATGACTCAAACTGAAGATAAGCAGACACTGAGATTATGGTGCTGACAGAAGACAACATTCATCAGTTGATGTTTATGGCACATGTCATGAGTGATAGTTGGAACAGAAGGGCCAAAGTCTGTGCTGGGAATGCAAAGCGTGTGTGATGATGTGGAAGCCTTTACTGACCTCAGATCTGGTAAAATTATCTGCGCTTCAGCTCTTCTCTTCTTTAACCCTGTTATGACATTTCTCCCTTTAAAAACAGCCACTTCATCTCTGTGACATCATACCGTACACTATAAAATCCATCAGTGATTCTAACTAACACTTTTTAGTTAACTTTACCTAATGTCTTAACTTAATTGTAAAAATCTAGTAATCTGTACTATTCACATACTATGCTTTGTTTACTCAGAAAACCCAAGTTAAGATTAATTGATTGGTTTGAGTGCCATTTTTTAGGCGGGAAAATTCTTAAAAGACTTTTCACTCATTTCTGTTTGCATTCACTCATTTCCCCAAATCATCTTGAATGTTGAATTTTCAATACAACTAAAAAAATTTAGAGAACATCACATAAGCTGACTTTATAAATTGATGTTGATTTTCCTAAAATGTTTTTAGTCACCATTATGGCGATTAGTGATGATCCCTTTGGTTGGGCACTTGGAACTTCATTTATACTATTGCAATTCTCTTCCCATTGATGCAGCAATGCAACAAGAAATCAGTTATTTGGTTTCAAAGGAAGATAAGTTGTATGTATGAATGTATGTATGTAAACTATATTTCATGTTAATATATGATCTTTTATCATTTTATTGCTAACACTTATGTCCTAAACACCTCGTGAAACTTTTAATTGGGTTAAATAATCTTTCTATATTTGTGACAATCTTGTAATTGACCATGCTTGAGTCACACAGACTTCAACATTCAGCATGCAAAACACAACAATGGTAACAATTATATTTTATTTAAAGTAAATTATTAAGTACTCTCTACAGTTCTTTTTTAGTTACTAGAACTCTTGTGTTAGTGAACTATACTAACTATGCATTTGTCAGTAGCACATACTATTTCTATTTCACTTGTTTTTTTTTAAAGCAATCGGTTTGCATGCTTTTTTTAAGTAAGTCTAACTAATTTGATTTTACAGTGTATGGATTTATCTATAATTTCACCATGTTATAAGTCCAGATACATATAGTAGTCAACATTTGAAGTGGATCAAAACCTTTCATCAAAGTTATACATGAATTTTGAACAATACCCGTTCTTGTCTTAGCACAACTTTGATGGACTTTTTTGATCCACCTCAAATGTTGACTACTGTATATCGACTGTAAGAATGTGCTGTGTTGTAAAGCTGTTAGAATATTGCACAAACCATGTTTTGAAATAGAAATGCTCATATTAACAACATTAATAATGCCAATTATTCATATATGTTTTAAGTTGTATTGTGTGATTAATTATAAGGTCACATCTCACATATTGCACACATCAAATAGATTGTGAGATTCTCCTTCTGAGAGGAACACATGCTGGACTCTGAGGTTTGAGTTTCAGTCAGCGATTTACTGAGAGCTCAGAAGAAACCGTCTCAATGAAACAATAAAAGCAGGCGGAGTTTCCTATCAATGACCTCAACAGCAGCTATGACAGTAACTCTCTGACAGTAACTCTGACAGTAACTCTCTGACAGTAACTCTGACAGTAACTCTATGACAGTAACTCTCTGACAGTAACTCTGACAGTAACTCTATGACAGTAACTCTCTGACAGTAACTCTCTGACAGTAACTCTGACAGTAACTCTATGACAGTAACTCTATGACAGTAACTCTCTGACAGTAACTCTGACAGTAACTCTGACAGTAACTCTATGACAGTAACTCTCTGACAGTAACTCTGACAGTAACTCTATGACAGTAACTCTCTGACAGTAACTATGACAGTAACTCTGACAGTAACTCTGACAGTAACTCTCTGACAGTAACTATGACAGTAACTCTCTGACAGTAACTCTGACAGTAACTCTCTGACAGTAACTCTCTGACAGTAACTCTGACAGTAACTCTCTGACAGTAACTCTCTGACAGTAACTCTGACAGTAACTCTCTGACAGTAACTCTGACAGTAACTCTCTGACAGTAACTCTCTGACAGTAACTCTGACAGTAACTGACAGTAACTCTGACAGTAACTCTCTGACAGTAACTCTGACAGTAACTCTCTGACAGTAACTCTCTGACAGTAACTCTGACAGTAACTCTCTGACAGTAACTCTGACAGTAACTCTGACAGTAACTCTGACAGTAACTGACAGTAACTCTCACAGTAACTCTGACAGTAACTCTCTGACAGAAACTCTCTGACAGTAACTCTGACAGTAACTCTATGACAGTAACTCTGACAGTAACTCTCTGACAGAAACTCTCTGACAGTAACTCTATGACTAACTCTCTGACAGTAACTCTGACAGTAACTCTCTGACAGTAACTCTCTGACAGTAACTCTGATAGTAACTCTCTGACAGTAACTCTGACAGTAACTCTGACAGTAACTCTCTGACAGTAACTCTGACAGTAACTCTGACAGTAACTCTGACAGTAACTCTATGACAGTAACTCTCTGACAGTAACTCTCTGACAGTAACTCTATGACAGTAACTCTGACAGTAACTCTCTGACAGTAACTCTGACAGTAACTCTCTGACAGTAACTCTGACAGTAACTCTATGACAGTAACTCTGACAGTAACTCTCTGACAGTAACTCTATGACAGTAACTCTCTGACAGTAACTCTGACAGTAACTCTCTGACAGTAACTCTGACAGTAACTCTATGACAGTAACTCTCTGACAGTAACTATGACAGTAACTCTGACAGTAACTCTGACAGTAACTCTCTGACAGTAACTCTATGACAGTAACTCTCTGATAGTAACTCTGACAGTAACTCTCTGACAGTAACTCTGACAGTAACTCTCTGACAGTAACTCTGACAGTAACTCTGACAGTAACTCTCTGACAGTAACTCTCTGACAGTAACTCTGACAGTAACTCTGACAGTAACTCTCTGACAGTCACTCTCTGACAGTAACTCTCTGACAGTAACTCTCTGACAGTAACTCTATGACAGTAACTCTCTGACAGTAACTCTATGACAGTAACTCTATGACTAACTCTTTGACAGTAACTCTATGACAGTAACTCTATGACAGTAACTCTCTGATAGTAACTCTGACAGTAACTCTCTGACAGTAACTCTGACAGTAACTCTCTGACAGTAACTCTGACAGTAACTCTGACAGTAACTCTCTGACAGTAACTCTCTGACAGTAACTCTGACAGTAACTCTGACAGTAACTCTCTGACAGTAACTCTCTGACAGTAACTCTCTGACAGTAACTCTGACAGTAACTCTGACAGTAACTATGACAGTAACTCTGACAGTAACTCTCTGACAGTAACTCTATGACAGTAACTCTCTGACAGTAACTCTGACAGTAACTCTATGACAGTAACTCTCTGACAGTAACTATGACAGTAACTCTGACAGTAACTCTGACAGTAACTCTCTGACAGTAACTCTATGACAGTAACTCTCTGACAGTAACTCTGACAGTAACTCTCTGACAGTAACTCTGACAGTAACTCTATGACAGTAACTCTCTGACAGTAACTATGACAGTAACTCTGACAGTAACTCTGACAGTAACTCTCTGACAGTAACTCTATGACAGTAACTCTCTGACAGTAACTCTATGACAGTAACTCTCTGACAGTAACTCTCTGACAGTAACTCTGACAGTAACTCTCTGACAGTAACTCTGACAGTAACTCTGACAGTAACTCTGACAGTAACTCTCTGACAGTAACTCTGACAGTAACTCTCTGACAGTAACTCTGACAGTAACTCTGACAGTAACTCTCTGACAGTAACTCTGACAGTAACTCTGACAGTAACTATGACAGTAACTCTGACAGTAACTCTCTGACAGTAACTCTATGACAGTAACTCTCTGACAGTAACTCTGACAGTAACTCTCTGACAGTAACTCTTACAGTAACTCTCTGACAGTAACTCTCTGACAGTAACTCTGACAGTAACTCTCTGACAGTAACTCTCTGACAGTAACTCTCTGACAGTAACTCTGACAGTAACTCTGACAGTAACTCTGACAGTAACTCTCTGACAGTAACTCTGACAGTAACTCTCTGACAGTAACTCTGACAGTAACTCTGACAGTAACTCTGACAGTAACTCTGACAGTAACTCTGACAGTAACTCTCTGACAGTAACTCTGACAGTAACTCTGACAGTAACTCTCTGACAGTAACTCTCTGACAGTAACTCTCTGACAGTAACTCTCTGACAGTAACTCTCTGACAGTAACTCTGACAGTAACTCTGACAGTAACTCTGACAGTAACTCTGACAGTAACTCTCTGACAGTAACTCTGACAGTAACTCTCTGACAGTAACTCTGACAGTAACTCTCTGACAGCAATTCTATGACAGCAACTCTCTGACAGTAACTCTGACAGTAACTCTATGACAGTAACTCTATGACAGTAACTCTGACAGTAACTCTCTGAGAGTAACTCTGACAGTAACTCTATGACAGTAACTCTGACAGTAACTCTGACAGTAACTCTGACAGTAACTCTGACAGTAACTCTGACAGTAACTCTGACAGTAACTCTGACAGTAACTCTGACAGTAACTCTCTGACAGTAACTCTCTGACAGTAACTCTGACAGTAACTCTGACAGTAACTCTGACAGTAACTCTGACAGTAACTCTGACAGTAACTCTCTGACAGTAACTCTCTGACAGTAACTCTGACAGTAACTCTGACAGTAACTCTGACAGTAACTCTCTGACAGTAACTCTCTGACAGTAACTCTCTGACAGCAATTCTATGACAGTAACTCTCTGACAGTAACTCTGACAGTAACTCTATGACAGTAACTCTATGACAGTAACTCTAACGGTAACTCTCTGACGGTAACTCTCTGACAGTAACTCTAACGGTAACTCTATGACAGTAACTCTCTGACAGTAACTCTGACAGTAACTCTATGACAGTAACTCTATGACAGTAACTCTGACAGTAACTCTATGACAGTAACTATGACAGTAACTCTAACGGTAACTCTCTGACGGTAACTCTGACAGTAACTCTGACAGTAACTCTCTGACAGTAACTCTATGACAGTAACTCTATGACAGTAACTCTCTGAAAGTAACTCTGACAGTAACTCTATGATAGTAACTCTGACAGTAACTCTGACAGTAACTCTGACAGTAACTCTTTGACAGTAACTATGACAGTAACTCTATGACAGTAACTCTGACGGTAACTCTCTGACGGTAACTGTCTGACGGTAACTCTCTGACAGTAACTCTCTGACAGTAACTCTCTGAGAGTAACTCTCACCAGTAATTCTGACAGTAACTCTCTGACAGTAACTCTCTGACAGTAACTATGACAGTAACTCTCTGACAGTAACTCTATGACAGTAACTCTCTGAAAGTAACTCTGACAGTAACTCTATGATAGTAACTCTGACAGTAACTCTGACAGTAACTCTGACAGTAACTCTCTGACAGTAACTATGACAGTAACTCTATGACAGTAACTCTGACGGTAACTCTCTGACGGTAACTATCTGACGGTAACTCTCTGACAGTAACTCTCTGACAGTAACTCTCTGACAGTAACTCTCACCAGTAATTCTGACAGTAACTCTCTGACAGTAACTCTCTGACAGTAACTATGACAGTAACTCTATGACAGTAACTCTGACGGTAACTCTCTGACGGTAACTCTCTGACGGTAACACTCTGACAGTAACTCTCTGACAGTAACTCTCTGACAGTAACTCTCACCAGTAATTCTGACAGTAACTCTCTGACAGTAACTCTCTGACAGTAACTCTATGACAGTAACTCTATGACAGTAACTCTCTGACAGTAACTCTCTGACAGTAACTCTATGACAGTAACTCTCTGACAGTAACTCTCTGACAGTAACTCTATGACAGTAACTCTATGACAGTAACTCTCTGACAGTAACTCTCTGACAGTAACTCTATGACAGTAACTCTGACGGTAACTCTCTGACGGTAACTCTCTGACGGTAACTCTGAAAGTAACTCTCTGACGGTAACTCTCTGACGGTAACTCTGACAGTAACTCTGACAGTAACTCTGACAGTAACTCTCTGACGGTAACTCTGACAGTAACTCTGACAGTAACTCTGACAGTAACTCTGACAGTAACTCTCTGACAGTAACTCTCTGACAGTAACTCTCTGACAGTAACTCTCTGACAGTAACTCTCTGACAGTAACTGACAGTAACTCTCTGACAGTAACTATGACAGTAACTCTGACAGTAACTCTGACAGTAACTCTCTGACAGTAACTCTGACAGTAACTCTGACAGTAACTCTCTGACAGTAACTCTATGACAGTAACTCTATGACAGTAACTCTGACAGTAACTCTCTGACAGTAACTCTCTGACAGTAACTGTGACAGTAACTATGACAGTAACTCTGACAGTAACTCTCTGACAGTAACTCTGACAGTAACTCTGACAGTAACTCTCTGACAGTAACTCTATGACAGTAACTCTATGACAGTAACTCTGACAGTAACTCTCTGACAGTAACTCTCTGACAGTAACTCTATGACAGTAACTCTGACAGTAACTCTCTGACAGTAACTCTCTGACAGTAACTCTGACAGTAACTCTGACAGTAACTCTGACAGTAACTCTATGACAGTAACTCTATGACAGTAACTCTGACAGTAACTCTCTGACAGTAACTCTCTGACAGTAACTGTGACAGTAACTATGACAGTAACTCTGACAGTAACTCTCTGACAGTAACTCTGACAGTAACTCTCTGACAGTAACTCTATGACAGTAACTCTATGACAGTAACTCTGACAGTAACTCTCTGACAGTAACTCTCTGACAGTAACTCTCTGACAGTAACTCCATGACAGTAACTCTGACAGTAACTCTGACAGTCACTCTCTGACAGTAACTCTCTGACAGTAACTCTCTGACAGTAACTCTATGACAGTAACTCTCTGACAGTAACTCTATGACAGTAACTCTATGACTAACTCTTTGACAGTAACTCTATGACAGTAACTCTATGACAGTAACTCTTTGACAGTAACTCTATGACAGTAACTCTATGACTAACTCTTTGACAGTAACTCTATGACAGTAACTCTATGACAGTAACTCTCTGACAGTAACTCTCTGACAGTAACTCTATGACAGTAACTCTCTGACAGTAACTCTCTGACAGTAACTCTCTGACAGTAACTCTGACAGTAACTCTGACAGTAACTCTCTGACAGTAACTCTCTGACAGTAACTCTATGACAGTAACTCTCTGACAGTAACTCTCTGACAGTAACTCTATGACAGTAACTCTATGACAGTAACTCTCTGACAGTAACTCTCTGACAGTAACTCTGACAGTAACTCTGACAGTAACTCTCTGACAGTAACTCTGACAGTAACTCTGACAGTAACTCTCTGACAGTAACTCTGACAGTAACTCTCTGACAGTAACTCTGACAGTAACTCTCTGACAGTAACTCTGACAGTAACTCTGACGGTAACTCTCTGACGGTAACTCTGACAGTAACTCTGACAGTAACTCTCTGACGGTAACTCTGACAGTAACTCTCTGACAGTAACTCTCTGACAGTAACTCTCTGACAGTAACTCTCTGACAGTAACTCTCTGACAGTAACTCTATGACAGTAACTCTATGACAGTAACTCTCTGACAGTAACTCTCTGACAGTAACTCTGACAGTAACTCTGACAGTAACTCTCTGACAGTAACTCTGACAGTAACTCTGACAGTAACTCTCTGACAGTAACTCTGACAGTAACTCTCTGACAGTAACTCTGACAGTAACTCTCTGACAGTAACTCTGACAGTAACTCTGACGGTAACTCTCTGACGGTAACTCTGACAGTAACTCTGACAGTAACTCTCTGACGGTAACTCTGACAGTAACTCTCTGACAGTAACTCTCTGACAGTAACTCTCTGACAGTAACTCTCTGACAGTAACTATGACAGTAACTCTGACAGTAACTCTGACAGTAACTCTGACAGTAACTCTATGACAGTAACTCTCTGACAGTAACTCTCTGACAGTAACTCTCTGACAGTAACTCTGACAGTAACTCTATGACAGTAACTCTATGACAGTAACTCTCTGACAGTAACTCTCTGACAGTAACTCTATGACAGTAACTCTCTGACAGTAACTCTCTGACAGTAACTCTATGACAGTAACTCTATGACAGTAACTCTCTGACAGTAACTCTCTGACAGTAACTCTATGACAGTAACTCTATGACAGTAACTCTGACGGTAACTCTCTGACGGTAACTCTCTGACGGTAACTCTGAAAGTAACTCTCTGACGGTAACTCTCTGACGGTAACTCTGACAGTAACTCTGACAGTAACTCTGACAGTAACTCTATGACAGTAACTCTCTGACAGTAACTCTCTGACAGTAACTCTCTGACAGTAACTCTCTGACAGTAACTCTCTGACAGTAACTGACAGTAACTATGACAGTAACTCTGACAGTAACTCTGACAGTAACTCTCTGACAGTAACTCTGACAGTAACTCTCTGACAGTAACTCTATGACAGTAACTCTATGACAGTAACTCTGACAGTAACTCTCTGACAGTAACTCTCTGACAGTAACTGTGACAGTAACTATGACAGTAACTCTGACAGTAACTCTCTGACAGTAACTCTGACAGTAACTCTGACAGTAACTCTCTGACAGTAACTCTATGACAGTAACTCTATGACAGTAACTCTGACAGTAACTCTCTGACAGTAACTCTCTGACAGTAACTCTATGACAGTAACTCTGACAGTAACTCTCTGACAGTAACTCTCTGACAGTAACTCTATGACAGTAACTCTCTGACAGTAACTCTCTGACAGTAACTCTATGACAGTAACTCTATGACAGTAACTCTGACAGTAACTCTCTGACAGTAACTCTCTGACAGTAACTGTGACAGTAACTATGACAGTAACTCTGACAGTAACTCTCTGACAGTAACTCTGACAGTAACTGACAGTAACTCTCTGACAGTAACTCTATGACAGTAACTCTATGACAGTAACTCTGACAGTAACTCTCTGACAGTAACTCTCTGACAGTAACTGTGACAGTAACTATGACAGTAACTCTGACAGTAACTCTCTGACAGTAACTCTGACAGTAACTCTCTGACAGTAACTCTATGACAGTAACTCTATGACAGTAACTCTGACAGTAACTCTCTGACAGTAACTCTCTGACAGTAACTCTATGACAGTAACTCTGACAGTAACTCTGACAGTCACTCTCTGACAGTAACTCTCTGACAGTAACTCTCTGACAGTAACTCTATGACAGTAACTCTCTGACAGTAACTCTATGACAGTAACTCTATGACTAACTCTTTGACAGTAACTCTCTGACAGTAACTCTATGACAGTAACTCTCTGACAGTAACTCTCTGACAGTAACTCTCTGACAGTAACTCTATGACAGTAACTCTGACGGTAACTCTCTGACGGTAACTCTCTGACGGTAACTCTCTGACGGTAACTCTGAAAGTAACTCTCTGACGGTAACTCTCTGACAGTAACTCTCTGACGGTAACTCTCTGACGGTAACTCTCTGACGGTAACTCTCTGACGGTAACTCTCTGACGGTAACTCTCTGACGGTAACTCTGAAAGTAACTCTCTGACGGTAACTCTCTGACAGTAACTCTCTGACAGTAACTCTCTGACAGTAACTCTGACAGTAACTCTGACAGTAACTCTCTGACGGTAACTCTGACAGTAACTCTGACAGTAACTCTGACAGTAACTCTGACAGTAACTCTCTGACAGTAACTCTCTGACAGTAACTCTCTGACAGTAACTCTCTGACAGTAACTCTGACAGTAACTGACAGTAACTCTCTGACAGTAACTATGACAGTAACTCTGACAGTAACTCTGACAGTAACTCTCTGACAGTAACTCTGACAGTAACTCTCTGACAGTAACTCTATGACAGTAACTCTATGACAGTAACTCTGACAGTAACTCTCTGACAGTAACTCTCTGACAGTAACTGTGACAGTAACTATGACAGTAACTCTGACAGTAACTCTCTGACAGTAACTCTGACAGTAACTCTCTGACAGTAACTCTATGACAGTAACTCTGACAGTAACTCTCTGACAGTAACTCTCTGACAGTAACTCTATGACAGTAACTCTGACAGTAACTCTCTGACAGTAACTCTCTGACAGTAACTCTATGACAGTAACTCTCTGACAGTAACTCTCTGACAGTAACTCTATGACAGTAACTCTATGACAGTAACTCTGACAGTAACTCTCTGACAGTAACTCTCTGACAGTAACTGTGACAGTAACTATGACAGTAACTCTGACAGTAACTCTCTGACAGTAACTCTGACAGTAACTCTGACAGTAACTCTCTGACAGTAACTCTATGACAGTAACTCGTTGACAGTAACTCTGACAGTAACTCTCTGACAGTAACTCTCTGACAGTAACTGTGACAGTAACTATGACAGTAACTCTGACAGTAACTCTCTGACAGTAACTCTGACAGTAACTCTCTGACAGTAACTCTATGACAGTAACTCTATGACAGTAACTCTGACAGTAACTCTCTGACAGTAACTCTCTGACAGTAACTCTATGACAGTAACTCTGACAGTAACTCTGACAGTCACTCTCTGACAGTAACTCTCTGACAGTAACTCTCTGACAGTAACTCTATGACAGTAACTCTCTGACAGTAACTCTATGACAGTAACTCTATGACTAACTCTTTGACAGTAACTCTATGACAGTAACTCTATGACAGTAACTCTTTGACAGTAACTCTATGACAGTAACTCTATGACTAACTCTTTGACAGTAACTCTATGACAGTAACTCTCTGACAGTAACTCTGACAGTAACTCTGACAGTAACTCTATGACAGTAACTCTCTGACAGTAACTCTCTGACAGTAACTCTCTGACAGTAACTCTCTGACAGTAACTCTGACAGTAACTCTGACAGTAACTCTGACAGTAACTCTGACAGTAACTCTATGACAGTAACTCTATGACAGTAACTCTCTGACAGTAACTCTATGACAGTAACTCTATGACAGTAACTCTATGACAGTAACTCTCTGACAGTAACTCTCTGACAGTAACTCTCTGACAGTAACTCTCTGACAGTAACTCTATGACAGTAACTCTATGACAGTAACTCTCTGACAGTAACTCTATGACAGTAACTCTATGACAGTAACTCTCTGACAGTAACTCTCTGACAGTAACTCTATGACAGTAACTCTATGACAGTAACTCTGACAGTAACTCTCTGACGGTAACTCTCTGACGGTAACTCTGAAAGTAACTCTCTGACGGTAACTCTGACAGTAACTCTGACAGTAACTCTGACAGTAACTCTGACAGTAACTCTCTGACGGTAACTCTCTGACGGTAACTCTGACAGTAACTCTGACAGTAACTCTGACAGTAACTCTCTGACAGTAACTCTCTGACGGTAACTCTGACAGTAACTCTCTGACAGTAACTCTCTGACGGTAACTCTCTGACAGTAACTCTCTGACGGTAACTCTGACAGTAACTCTCTGACAGTAACTCTCTGACAGTAACTCTGACAGTAACTCTGACAGTAACTCTCTGACAGTAACTCTCTGACAGTAACTCTCTGACAGTAACTCTCTGACAGTAACTGTGACAGTAACTATGACAGTAACTCTGACAGTAACTCTCTGACAGTAACTCTGACAGTAACTCTCTGACAGTAACTCTCTGACAGTAACTCTCTGACAGTAACTGTGACAGTAACTATGACAGTAACTCTGACAGTAACTCTCTGACAGTAACTCTCTGACAGTAACTGTGACAGTAACTATGACAGTAACTCTGACAGTAACTCTCTGACAGTAACTCTGACAGTAACTCTCTGACAGTAACTCTATGACAGTAACTCTGACAGTAACTCTCTGACAGTAACTCTCTGACAGTAACTCTATGACAGTAACTCTGACAGTAACTCTCTGACAGTAACTCTCTGACAGTAACTCTATGACAGTAACTCTCTGACAGTAACTCTCTGACAGTAACTCTATGACAGTAACTCTATGACAGTAACTCTGACAGTAACTCTCTGACAGTAACTCTCTGACAGTAACTGTGACAGTAACTATGACAGTAACTCTGACAGTAACTCTCTGACAGTAACTCTGACAGTAACTCTGACAGTAACTCTCTGACAGTAACTCTATGACAGTAACTCGTTGACAGTAACTCTGACAGTAACTCTCTGACAGTAACTCTCTGACAGTAACTGTGACAGTAACTATGACAGTAACTCTGACAGTAACTCTCTGACAGTAACTCTGACAGTAACTCTCTGACAGTAACTCTATGACAGTAACTCTATGACAGTAACTCTGACAGTAACTCTCTGACAGTAACTCTCTGACAGTAACTCTATGACAGTAACTCTGACAGTAACTCTGACAGTCACTCTCTGACAGTAACTCTCTGACAGTAACTCTCTGACAGTAACTCTATGACAGTAACTCTCTGACAGTAACTCTATGACAGTAACTCTATGACTAACTCTTTGACAGTAACTCTATGACAGTAACTCTATGACAGTAACTCTTTGACAGTAACTCTATGACAGTAACTCTATGACTAACTCTTTGACAGTAACTCTATGACAGTAACTCTCTGACAGTAACTCTGACAGTAACTCTGACAGTAACTCTATGACAGTAACTCTCTGACAGTAACTCTCTGACAGTAACTCTCTGACAGTAACTCTCTGACAGTAACTCTGACAGTAACTCTGACAGTAACTCTGACAGTAACTCTGACAGTAACTCTATGACAGTAACTCTATGACAGTAACTCTCTGACAGTAACTCTATGACAGTAACTCTATGACAGTAACTCTATGACAGTAACTCTCTGACAGTAACTCTCTGACAGTAACTCTCTGACAGTAACTCTCTGACAGTAACTCTATGACAGTAACTCTATGACAGTAACTCTCTGACAGTAACTCTATGACAGTAACTCTATGACAGTAACTCTCTGACAGTAACTCTCTGACAGTAACTCTATGACAGTAACTCTATGACAGTAACTCTGACAGTAACTCTCTGACGGTAACTCTCTGACGGTAACTCTGAAAGTAACTCTCTGACGGTAACTCTGACAGTAACTCTGACAGTAACTCTGACAGTAACTCTCTGACGGTAACTCTCTGACGGTAACTCTGACAGTAACTCTGACAGTAACTCTGACAGTAACTCTCTGACAGTAACTCTCTGACGGTAACTCTGACAGTAACTCTCTGACAGTAACTCTCTGACGGTAACTCTCTGACAGTAACTCTCTGACGGTAACTCTGACAGTAACTCTCTGACAGTAACTCTCTGACAGTAACTCTGACAGTAACTCTGACAGTAACTCTCTGACAGTAACTCTCTGACAGTAACTCTGACGGTAACTCTCTGACAGTAACTCTCTGACGGTAACTCTGACAGTAACTCTCTGACAGTAACTCTCTGACAGTAACTCTCTGACAGTAACTCTGACAGTAACTCTGACAGTCACTCTCTGACAGTAACTCTCTGACAGTAACTCTCTGACAGTAACTCTCTGACTAACTCTTTGAGAGTAACTCTATGACAAGAAACTCTATGACAGTAACTCTTTGACAGTAACTCTTTGACAGTAACTCTATGACAGTAACTCTATGACTAACTCTTTGACAGTAACTCTATGACAGTAACTCTCTGACAGTAACTCTCTGACAGTAACTCTATGACAGTAACTCTGACAGTAACTCTGACAGTCACTCTCTGACAGTAACTCTCTGACAGTAACTCTCTGACAGTAACTCTATGACAGTAACTCTCTGACAGTAACTCTATGACAGTAACTCTATGACTAACTCTTTGACAGTAACTCTATGACAGTAACTCTATGACAGTAACTCTTTGACAGTAACTCTATGACAGTAACTCTATGACTAACTCTTTGACAGTAACTCTATGACAGTAACTCTCTGACAGTAACTCTCTGACAGTAACTCTCTGACAGTAACTCTCTGACAGTAACTCTGACAGTAACTCTGACAGTAACTCTGACAGTAACTCTGACAGTAACTCTATGACAGTAACTCTATGACAGTAACTCTCTGACAGTAACTCTATGACAGTAACTCTATGACAGTAACTCTATGACAGTAACTCTCTGACAGTAACTCTCTGACAGTAACTCTCTGACAGTAACTCTCTGACAGTAACTCTATGACAGTAACTCTATGACAGTAACTCTCTGACAGTAACTCTATGACAGTAACTCTATGACAGTAACTCTCTGACAGTAACTCTCTGACAGTAACTCTATGACAGTAACTCTATGACAGTAACTCTGACAGTAACTCTCTGACGGTAACTCTCTGACGGTAACTCTGAAAGTAACTCTCTGACGGTAACTCTGACAGTAACTCTGACAGTAACTCTGACAGTAACTCTCTGACGGTAACTCTCTGACGGTAACTCTGACAGTAACTCTGACAGTAACTCTGACAGTAACTCTCTGACAGTAACTCTCTGACGGTAACTCTGACAGTAACTCTCTGACAGTAACTCTCTGACGGTAACTCTCTGACAGTAACTCTCTGACGGTAACTCTGACAGTAACTCTCTGACAGTAACTCTCTGACAGTAACTCTGACAGTAACTCTGACAGTAACTCTCTGACAGTAACTCTCTGACAGTAACTCTGACGGTAACTCTCTGACAGTAACTCTCTGACGGTAACTCTGACAGTAACTCTCTGACAGTAACTCTCTGACAGTAACTCTCTGACAGTAACTCTGACAGTAACTCTGACAGTCACTCTCTGACAGTAACTCTCTGACAGTAACTCTCTGACAGTAACTCTCTGACTAACTCTTTGAGAGTAACTCTATGACAAGAAACTCTATGACAGTAACTCTTTGACAGTAACTCTTTGACAGTAACTCTATGATAGTAACTCTTTGACAGTAACTATGACAGTACTTCGATTCTTGCATCCCATGACTACCAAATGCTTCCTCTTTCTAGAGAATCTCTAGAGTTGGGTGGTCATTTCATTCCTGACTTTACTAGGAGGAAAGAGTTGTGTTGAAACCCACTGTTGAGCTCGATGCACACTTGCCATCATTCTCTATCTTTCTAACGCTCGGGGTTGGAAAGACTTTTAGTGTTTTTGAACAAAGTCTTTTCAAGGCTGCTTTTATTTGATCAAAAATACAGTGTCACATGATCCTTCAGAAATCACTCTAACATGATGATTTGCTGCTCAAGAAACTTTTCTGATTATTATCATTGATGAACAGAAGAAAACATTTTATTCATACATTTAATTTTTCAGGATTCTTTGATCAATAAAGTTCAAAAGAACAGCATTTATTTGAAAAATAAAGCTTTAGTAACATTATAAATGTCTTTACTGTCACTTTTGATCAATTTAATGCGTCCTCGATGAATAAAAGTATTATTTTCTTTAAGATTATTTTTACTGATGTCAAACTTTTGAACGGTAATGTATATTTATGTGACTCTGAAATACCAGGTGTTTGAATATGACAATTTATGATTTACATTAAAATATTTTGCTACTAAACATATATCCAGTACATGTTGTGTAGAATATGAGCATGTGAGAAGTGAACCTCCAGGATGATCAGATGATTGTTTTCAGTTTTAAAAAGCTCCAGTGGCTCCTGAGTTCATGAGTTTAATCCTGTAGGAGCGGCGCAAACACTGTTTTATAGATGAACTGCAGTCAAATAATGAGCGAGTGAGCTTGAAGAAAGGCTTTATTTCTGCGCCTGCGTTCCAGAACACAGATTCACCTCGAGACTTGTCTCTCACGCGCTCGGCCGACGGCAGGCCATATGCTCATCAGAGGAGAGATGGAGGCGTTGCAAACGCTCACAGATAAACCCTGAGAAACTCAGTTATAAGAACAAACATCACATTAATGAGAATGAATCACGCAGAGTCGCCGTCATCTTGTCCTTTATTTTTAAGAGTAAAAAAGTGACGGATGGGAAACAAAAAGCTAAATAATGACATCATAGTACTGTTTACATGAATCATGGCGCTTGAACACTTCATCGATACGGAAAACTCAAGGACAAGGAGCGTAAAAAGACACATTTTAAGGTTCTGGTGAAAATATGAATCTGTGAACTAAACAAAACAAATGTTCTTCAGTAATATCATAACAAGGTGTGATGTCTCTAAGGCCACTGTGGGTGCTCGTCTGACGCATCATCGACATCAAACGCTCCAATCAAGACTAGTTCAGGCCGGCCTCCCTTCAGTGTGTGTTTGTGTGTGTGTGTGTGTGTGTGTGTGTGTGTGTGTGAGAGTTTGTGTGTGTGAGAGAGTGAGTGTGTGTGTGAGTGTGTGTGCGTGTGTGTGTTTGTGTGAGAGAGAGTGAGGGTGAGAGTGTGTGTGTGTGTGTGTGAGAGAGAATGAGGGTGAAAGTGTGTGTGTGTGTGTGTGTGTGTGTCTTTCTAAACCTCACAGAGAGTGTGCGATACGTTTCGCTGGTTTGTACGTAAGTGAAGGTCTGTGTCTGCGCGCGCGTGTGTGTGTGTGTGTGTTTTACGTTGGGATGGTTGTGTGTGTCACCCAGGTCAGTGTGCAGTTCCTCCGCCGGACAGGTTGAGCTCCTGCAGGATCTTCGCTCGAGTGTTTTCTTGTGCTAACAGTGTCTTTATGGCCTGTACCTGTGTCCGCCCACGCTCTCCTTCCTGATCCATCCTGCGCTGAGTGCACACACACCCTACGGCACAACACACACACACACACATCATCATCATGTGGCACACACAGATCAACAGGCATGTTGGTAACGCAGGTCATGAGTCTGGCTTTGGATTGGGCTACTGGTCTGCAGGTCACACTGAGCAGTTCACTGTGATTGTCGATGTGAAGATGTCAAAGCAACACTGGTTCAGACTCCTGCTGCACTCTGGGAAGGATCCGACACACACGAAGCGTGAGAGACGGGGTGAACAGGAGAGGGAAGACAGGGGAATCAGTGTGTGTTTGAGTCCGGTGTGCATCGGCACACTCGGCTCCGCTTCACTAGTGTTCACACACTCGCTGTCTGCTGACTCCAGCTTCTCTACACACTCCCTGTGTGCTGCGGTTCGACGCCGCGTGTGGCGGTGGGGTCAGGGGTCACGGGGTCATTTGGTGCTGTTGAGTGTGCTGGCGGACCCTGGCGGACCCTGGTCTTTCGGCGCGGAGCCGTTCTGCTGGGTTTCCTCCATGTACTGTTGCACCGCTCGCGACACGGCGTCTTCAACCAGCCGCTTACTCAAACTCACTAACTCCTCATCGTCCGCTTTCTTAACACCTACACACACACAGAGAGAGAGCGGTCAGTGAACGCTGACCCGCGCACACACACACAGATCAGTTGAGCAAACACACGTCTTAAGGCCCGTTTACACCAGCGAACAATAACTATAACTATATTTGCGTCCACACCAACGAACGATAACTATAAAGATAATTTTAACGATAAATATATTTCGTACACACCAACGAACGATAACTATAAAATATAACTATAACGATAATTTTATTTGCGTTCACACCAATGAGCGATAACTATAAGGATAACTATAAGGATAACTATAAAGATACTATAATGATAACTATATTTGCGTCCACACCAAGAAAAGATAACTATAAAACATAACTATAACGATAACTATATTCGCGTCCACACCAACGATCGATAACTATAAAAATAACTATAACAATAACTTTATTTGCGTTCACACCAAGGTTCACACCGCGGTTTCAAAGTGTGCACGACGTCATTGAACATGTTTTTACTGTTCTAGTTGCATTTACAGGCTTTAACCAGCAGATGTCCTCAGCATGATGTGTTTACAGTGAAGCTAGTGTGATCCATCTAATAATCTAATATATAGTCAATATAGTGGAATAAAAACAACACCTAGTCTTTTTCACCGCAACTTCAGAGGAAGCACGACGATGTTGTGGAAACGAGCGCTGGATACCTGAGGTAAAACTGCTGTTGATTCAGAGGGTGTGAACGATTGTTTTCCATGTCCATTTTCTTGAGAAGGAGCTTGACTTGTCTAACAGTGCTGGATTGTTCTGGACCTCTGCGATTAACTTCTCCACAATGTCGTCTGCCATTTTAAATGCGCGAGCCCTTAAATTAGAATGGATTCTGATTGGCTGTCAGTGTTTTATCGTTCAATAGCTGGGAAAAAATCTTTCTGAAAGTGATGATATCGTTGATATCGATGACCCAATGATATCGTTTCTCTACATCCTTATCTTTACAGCTGTGGTGTGAACTCTGCTATTCTTTAATATTGAGAACGATTTTTAGAACTATATCATTATCATTATCTTTATCGATATCGTCCTTGGTGTGAACGGGCCTTTACTCAGTGACTGTCGGTCAAACGCAAGGTCAGGGTTACAGCTGCTAATGACTCTTTTTCTCAGATATTTTAGATTCATATAAACAGGAATATCAATGTAGGGATGCACAGATATAGACATTTTGACTAATACAATAACCAATAATTATTCAACTGATATGTTCACTACCGTTTGGGGTCGGTGAGTTTTTATAATGTATCTTCATGTATTTCAAGCATTTATTTGATCAAAAATACAGGAACATTTTTTTAATATTATTCCAATTTAAAATATCTGTTTTCTGTGTGAATATATAGTAAAGTGTAATTTATTCCTGTGATCAAAGCTGAGTTTTCAGCATCATTACTCCAGTCTTCAGTGTCACATGATCCTTCAGAAATCACTCTAATATGAGGATCTGATGCTCAAGAAACATTTAGATTTTATCAATGTTGAAAACAGTTCATATTTTTGTGGAAACCATTATACATTTTATTTTGCAGGATTTTTTTGATGAATACAATTTTTGATATTAACAGCATTTATTTGATATAGAAATCTTTAGTAACATTACAAATATCTTTACTCAATTTTGATAAATTTTTAAGTGTCCTTGATGAATAAAAGTATCAATTTCTTTAAAAAAAATACAATACTGACCCCAAACTGGTGGTGAACAGTAGCTTTTTAAGTATTCATAAAAAAAAAGAAAAATTGTCATAGTTTGCGGTTTGAAATAGATAGAATAATCCCTCATTTTATCGAATTATTCTTCTATAATTATTTGTATGTGACTGTTCATAACTGATATGATAAAACTAAGTGTCCGTTACACTGAAACTACAATCGATAAATTGCACATGAATGTTTGTTGTGCTTTTTATAGTACTTCTGTTAGCTGGCACAGAAATATAATTCACAGTTTAAAAATGAATAAAATAATCCCTGATAATATTCTCCGCTTCCATTCCAGCACATGAGCTGAGAAGTTACAATGCTGATTTGCGCACCCATATATCGTGCATCCCTAAAGTAATGGAAAACGAACACAGTGGGGGTGAATCTGCGTCTAGTGCCCTCAGTAGTAGGGTAGTGAGGGGTTGAAGAACACTACACAGAGACAGTGAAGGAGGAGCACGTACTTGTCCGTTCAGCACGCTGCCTGCTTTGCAGAAGATCTGCAAGATAAACAACACATTTAGCAACCTGAAGTGATCTCACCACAACCACAGCAGCATCAGAAACCATCACAATCACACAGATGGTCTGTGATGAAGCATGACGAGATCCCACTGATTCGCCTCAACGCGTCTGCTCAATCACGGCTGATTAATACTCCTGAGATCATGCTTTGTAGATTTATGAACAATTAGGACAGCTTTGATTCCAGGGCTGCATGTCATGATTGTGACAAAAATGACATTGCTGATTATTTCCCTTGATACTGTAATTATCATGAATAATGTTGAATATATGCACAATACATGACACCACTCCTTGCTGATTCAAATCTCATTGGAAAAAACACATTGTCTATACAGTGTATCTCATTCAATAGTAAATCCTAAATCATTTTAAAAGGCACCCTATTATGCTTTTTCAGATATACCTGTCATGCAGTGTGTAATACAGCTGTTTGTGAATGTAAAAGGTCTGCAAAGTTTCACAGATCAAAGTGCAAAAAAAAAAAGTTAGTTGTGTCTCAATTCAGAGGCTGCATCCTTCAAAGGTCGATTGCGTCACCGCGTCCCAGCCTTCGTTTCCCGGGCAATGAAGGATACAACTCATGGATCCTTCACAGCCTATAGCCAGCCCAAGATTCATTGCACGTGGGTGACAATAGGATTTTTTTTTTATAGAAAACACCAGATTACACTTTTAAATGCAGGTATTATGTTTCAACTTACTCGAATATCGAACAATACAAATGTAAAAATGTACCAAAAGAAAAACTTTAGAGCGGTTCAAATGTTGACATATCTTACCAAGATGCGATTGTATATAGTTTATACTCTTTATTATGTACATAAATGGACCATGGTGGGCATATTTAGACAGATTGTGAACCCTGTTTGTAAAAGTCCAGTGAAAACGTTACCGCGGATCATCAACGGTAGCTGTCACAGTTGCTAGGCGACAAGTGCTAGACTGTCCCATTTAAAAACGCTCAGTCCAACCTTTGTGGATGCAGCTTCTGAATTGGGATGCAGCTATACATCTCCCAAAAGAAAGAAGCGATTCTGAACTGCCTGAAATGGGTTACTGTTTGTATTTCTGTGTATCAAGTGCTGAGGAAAAGTTGAAATTCAGATTTGCTAATGGGCGTTTGGTTTCAGACCAATCACAACAGACTGGGCCATCTGACCAATCAGAGCAGAGAAGACCAATCACAACAGACTGGGCCATCTGACCAATCAGAGCAGAGCAGACCAATCACAACAGACTGGGCCATCTGACCAATCAGAGCAGAGTAGACCAATCACAACAGACTGGGCCATCTGACCAATCAGAGCAGAGCAGACCAATCACAACAGACTGGGCCATCTGACCAATCAGAGCAGAGCAGACCAATCACAACAGACTGGGCCATCTGACCAATCAGAGCAGAGTAGACCGATCACAACAGACTGGGCCATCTGACCAATCAGAGCAGAGCAGACCAATCACAACAGACTGGGCCATCTGACCAATCAGAGCAGAGTAGACCGATCACAACAGACTGGGCCATCTGACCAATCAGAGCAGAGCAGACCAATCACAACACTCTGGGCCATCTGACCAATCAGAGCAGAGCAGACCAATCACAACAGACTGGGCCATCTGACCAATCAGAGCAGAGCAGACCAATCTCAACAGACTGGGCCATCTGACCAATCAGAGCAGAGTAGACCAATCACAACAGACTGGGCCATCTGACCAATCAGAGCAGAGTAGACCAATCACAACAGACTGGGCCATCTGACCAATCAGAGCAGACCAATCACAACAGACTGAGCCATCTGACCAATCAGAGCAGAGCAGACCAATCACAACAGACTGAGCCATCTGACCAATCAGAGCAGAGCAGACCAATCAAAACAGACTGGACCATCTGACCAATCAGAGCAGAGCAGACCAATCACAACAGACTGAGCCATCTGACCAATCAGAGCAGACCAATCACAACAGACTGAGCCATCTGACCAATCAGAGCAGAGTAGACCAATCACAACAGACTGGGCCATCTGACCAATCAGAGCAGACCAATCACAACAGACTGAGCCATCTGACCAATCAGAGCAGAGTAGACCAATCACAACAGACTGGGCCATCTGACCAATCAGAGCAGAGCAGACCAATCAAAACAGACTGGACCATCTGACCAATCAGAGCAGAGCAGACCAATCACAACAGACTGAGCCATCTGACCAATCAGAGCAGAGCAGACCAATCACAACAGACTGGATCATCTGTCCAATCAGAGTAGACCAATCACAACAGACTGGGCCATCTGACCAATCAGAGCAGAGCAGACCAATCACAACAGACTGGGCCATCTGACCAATCAGAGCAGAGCAGACCAATCACAACAGACTGGGCCATCTGATGGGCCTGATAGCGATTTTCTAGGCTGATATGGCTAGGAACTACACTCTCATTCCTGCGTAATAATCCAGAAACTTTACTGCCGTCCCATGAGTGCAGCAGCCGCAGACACTTAGTCCCGGTCACGTTGGAAGTTACCGACCTGGGGACTATTTTCAGGCGCTGCGTCGTATCATTACGCCTGCTGCACTCATGGTACGGCAGTTTCTTGATTATAACGCAGGAATGAGAGTGTAGTTCCTAGCCATATCAGCCTAGAAAATCGCAACTTTACATTTTCCGTCAGTCTTAGTGCACGATGTAACTACAGAAGAGTCAAGTAATAAATAGGAAAAATATCGAAACTCTTTGGTCATTTTTTTTTGAGAAAAGCTAATGGTCTTGTCCACTTCAATGATGTATGCTAAGCTATGCTAAAAGTGGTACCGCCAGAACCGGAGATCGGCTGAATGGATTCAAAAACGGTAAAACTCAACAGTTTAACTCTGGGGGAGTTGTAAAATGAGCCAATTTCCCAAAAAAGTGGAGTATCCCTTTAAACAGGTACGATTTTAAAACAGTTTAATCTGAAATCAATAACTCTTATCTCCATAATTATTTATTGGCGAAATGCAGTGTAATAAGTGTTATGACTGTATACCGTATCCCTTAAAAATGTCCGTCTAGTTTAAACTCTCTGCGGAAGCTTTGCGTTTAAAGAGATAATAAAATATTTAGACTCAGATCAATATTTTGTGTCTAATTATATACTTGTGGCAAGTAGGCGTGTAATAAGCGGGACACTGTACATCCAGCCGATTGTTCTCTCAGAATATAACACTCTCTCCGAGTATTTTACTTAACATACCCAATAGTGTTAAATGTGAGATAAAAGCTCATTTACTGAAGCAACATGCCATTTCAGCTTGTTTCTACAAGCCGTCGAGCTCTTTCATCACGACTGGTGTTTGACAGACTCGTTCACATCACGAGAATACTTACACATGTAGAGTTTACTACAGCAGAAAACACACACATATGATTGACATATGATGAAAATGTCTAAATGTTTTAGTTCATAAATCATGCACTATGATAAAAGTGTGTTGAGCTCATGAGCGTGAAAAATAAGTTTTTAATTATTGATAATCTGCCCCTGTAATCATAATTTGTGTGAAAAGGAATAATAGTTGTGTGTTTTACTGCCACTAGTGTTCATTGCAGTGATGTATTGGTGTGTATTTGGTGTTTTGTAAAACCGTAAGCGGAGCCATGTTTTTCCACTGAGCTCGTGTTCAGAGCTTTATCTAGTCTAAAGATCAAGGCATCCCTGGAACAAGCCAAACACAGGGATACGAGGCGTTCCAGGCGGAGCGGATGGCATTTCCTCGGGAAGCTTCATCTCCTGTCTGCTGATCTGGGAGGGGTTCAGATCAACCTGAGCTTCCCATCCAGGAACAGTGCTTTACTGGAGGACGTCTGTTTGTCTTCGCCCACTTCAGTGAGCAAAGCGCCAGCTGCTATTTCCAGAACTCCTCTTCAGAGAAACGCTGCTGGAGTGCGGCCAGAGTCTCTCACAACCGGCACACAAATACAATACAACCACCAACACGCCACATCACAGCCTTGGCTTTTTGCAGCTTACATTTTTAAAGTCCAAATGAGTTTAATTTGCCATCTTTATAGAGTTAAGAGCTGTTGACTTGATATAATGCTCATTTATTTAAGTATCTAACCAATCAACCAAAGACGGTTTACATGGTGGGAAGCTACAAGGGTCATGGGGTCGGTGTAGAGCCGGTGTGTTTGGTTCTCCTGTGCGAGAGTGAAATGTTTCCAGAATGGCACTGGCTAAAAAAGGTAAAGGTGCAATCCAGCTCCAGGCGCGACGCAAGTGTGTTTTACTAGTTTCAGCCTGACGCAGTTTTCATTTTCACGTCCTGCGCCTCGTTATTTAAATAGCAAATGCATTTGCGCCCATTTGTGGCCCATGGGCTGCTGGTCTGAGAACGAGTGTGTTCAGGCGCATTGATGGTGTGTTGCTCTTTTGAGAACTGAAATAGACTGAGACATTGACCAACTGAAACCTAGTCTAAAGTCAATAGCGCAATCTTTTTTTTGTTAAAGAGCGCGTTAGTAGTGTGCGTCTACAGGCGGGTCCACAACACGCGTACACTCTGCCTATTACACACACAGCAGCACCACACAAACATGCCAAATATAAAAATAAAAGGATTATAATGTAAAAGATTATTTTTGTGTACATAAAGATATGGTGAAATCCAGCTTGTCCCTTAGATGGTTTGTTTGCTTTAACCTCACACACACACACACACGAGAAGATCTGTTTTCTCGCTAGAGAAGCGTTAAGTTTTTCCGTTTGCAAATCCCATCATGTAAATAGCGAATCCGCCATGGATGAGCACAACTGGCTTTTAAAGGGAATGGGTGACGAGACTCTGATTGGTTTCTTGCACATTACGCCCAAAACACACCCATCACTCATTATGAGAATAGGGACGACCCCTTTAGAGCATGCGCCGGGACCGCCGACCATTTTCCCGTCGTTAAACTAGCAAAAGTGGATTCGGACACACATTAAGTGCACTTGCGCCATGAGCTTTAGACCTTAAAATAGGGCCCCAGGAGTCAATCTGGTTGCCTATTAGAGCCTCCTGTACTGGAGTAAAGCTGGTGTTCATTCAGCAAATGAATCTTGATCTTGGTGTGAACAGACATTAGGCCTCGTTTACACTGCATGGGTTAAGTGACCCAATTCCCATTTTTCCTCCCATGTGGCACAGATCGGATATGACCCGCGAACGAGTAAGCAGGAAAAAAGCACATGGATTCCGATATTCTCAGATCGGTTTCAGGCCTCATTCATAAGTGGAAATAAATCTGATATGAATCGGATATGTGCATTTGCGCCTGCCATGTAATTGGACAGAACAGATATTCCCGTCAATTATGAGGGTCGTACGTCATTGAAAAAAAGAGACTTTTGGAAACATTTCACGGTACGTAGTCCCGTTGTAGAGACTCTATTCGTTTCAGTTAAATCATACAATAAAATGCACACAAACGTGTCTTGATATACAATCTCTGATGAACACGTTTGGTTTTAATGAGGAAAAAACTTATACGAGGGCAGATTCGAACCCAGAACCTCTGATATGCTTAACAAGTTCTACCAAGAGACCGTAGTTCACTTTAAGAGCGGATCTGTGTACATAATCCCTGTCTTGAAGAATTTGTATGAAATAAATTTGATATAAGGATGAAATTATTGTCCCATGTCGATAAATTAAACTCAATGTACTATTGAAATGGATTTCTTGATATCATAATGTTATTTTTTGTTCATATCGCCAAGTGTAGTGTAAATGCAGATATCAGATATGGGTCACTTTTAAAAGAAGATGTAGGCGGGTCATCAAAAAAAAAAATCGGATATAGTCAAAAAATGTGAATGGGGCATCGAGACCTGCAGTGTAATGGAGAGTTATTCAGCTGTTGGTGTGACTGTGACTGTAATGCTCAGTAGTGTCTGACGATATATCGGCAGTTATCGGCATCAGGACACATGTTGTTGTCTGAAAGCTTTCATTCTCCGTCTTCATTAGTTCAGCGGTGGTGTCTAACACATCACCAGAGAGAAGTTTTACAGTAAACGGTAAATGAAAAAGTATAATAGTGTTTGGCTTTTACAAGAGTTTGGCAAACACAATGTTGGCAACAAGGTTATTATAGTTTTGCTTTTTTAAATGAGTTTAGTTTTAATATAGTTTTCAATTTTGCTTAAAATGTCAGTTTAGTTTTAGTTAGTTTCATTACTGGTTTTGTTCGTTTTAGATTAGTTTTTATTTTGCAAACACATTTCTATTTAGTTTTTATTTTATTTAGTTTCAGTTTTAGTTTTAGTAATTATAGTTTAGCAGAGCAAGCGGTGCACTTCCAGTGTAGACCAAAGCAAGAAGTTTAATTTAAGTTTAATGTTTGCACAGATTACAGTTAACTCTTGTGCAGACATCTTAATAATAAAAATAAAATAATGGTTTGAGATTGAACAAAGCACCAAATGGAACTTAAAAGTATACAAGAAAATTTTATTTCTTGACCAGAGTGAGGGAGTGTGTGTGTGTGTGTGTGTGTGTGTGTGTTGTGTGACGTGTCCTGGTTTTTTATAGCCTCCATTGCAGGGAAATGTCTCCACAAGGATAATAATATTATTAGCAGTAAATGTTTTGTACAGATAATAACAGCACCTTTCAACCTTCATGAAAACATGACATCTCAAACATGCATTAGCCTAGAACATTACGTTTTTTTGTGCTTGACGAACTTGTTTTAGTGTTGCACACGCGTCTCGAAAATGAAACGGCTTTCTAAAAATGCTGCGCTCAAGTTAAAAGAAGTCCAACTTGCGTCTTATTACCTCGTGTTATTTCCCATTCCACCGCAAAAGATGAATCCTTTATGAACAGCCGCTGAGGACTAGCGATGTGACGGTCCTTCATTGAGCGCGTCACAGGACAGCGGTTAATCGCCTCAGCAACTTCACGCGTATGAAGCGTCAAATCAGGCATTTCCCTAAACAGCCACAGGTCAGATTTTTCGCTGAAGTAAAGAGTTTATTAATCACGAAAACGATGATTTATTTTTGCTAATTATTATTTTATTTCAGTTAGTTTTTCAGTAACTGTTGTTAGTTTCGTTTAGTTTTAGTTTTTCATTTATTATGAATTTTTAATTTTATTTCAGTTTACGAAAATGATTTTTGACCAATAGTTTTAGTCTTAGTTTCAGTTTTCATTTACGAAAATAACCTTGGTTGGCAACTCCTGACTAGTTTACGTTTGCGTGTGACCTGATTCGTATGTTTTCATCTGCTGTTTCTGGCCCAGTGACGGGTGTGTTCAGGGTCATGCTCACTTCTTTATAATTATCGTACATTTTTGTACAATTCACATTGTTATGTATTCATATGAAATCGCCGCCTTGTAAGCGTTGCATTTCCCATTGAGATCAGGTTGTTATTAACGCAGTTTCTCATTTACCCCTGACATTCAGCAAATGCCCATTTATGGCCTTTAAAGGCACAATATGTAAGAATTTTTTAATAAAATATCCAAAAATCACTTGCACAGTGTGATATATTTCCTGCAGTTGTGTACTTACAATATCTCAAAAGTCTCCAAAGATTTTTTATTTCAGAGAAATTCCTATTTTAAATAAGTGGCCGTCCCGGGAAAAAAATGTCGCCTGTCAATGACGCAATATCCGTGCTATCCTCGGTTTCCGTTCACACTGCCATAGCCATGACGTAACCATGGCGACAGACGTGGACAACTGTGTAGTGCGTAGCGTTTAGCGGCACGCAGTTCTTGTTTCTTTCAAGCATAGACCATGGCAAGCAGACTTTGGGACAAACAAGGAAAACTAAAATGAGGATCAATATCAGCGTGGCGTTTCTGAGATGCCGAGAGCTAGCGTCCGCGACTAACTTGGACTCGACAGAGCTTCACGAGTCACGACTTGACAGCTTTATTAGACAGGCGAGCAAATGTACATAAAACAAATCAATGTTATATAACGTTAGCTCAACATGATGAAGTGTTAGAGTATGGTCAGTGTGTTATTCTAATGTTGATCTAGCTCACTGCTAGTTTCGTATAGCAAACGAACTAACACGTAGTATAACATTATAACTTTCAACACACATTTAAATGCCGTTTAGTGTGATAGTGTAACATTAGACCAAGTGAAGCAGCGCTGCGTTCCCTCACAAGTGTAATTCGTCTAATAAACTGACCAGTGTGAGTAATCCAGCACTCGCGGGTAGTTCGGTAGAATGAAATGTCCTTATTCCTTTATATCCGCGGGACTCGCGTGTGATATCTGTCTCTTTAGCAATCGCGACCTGCTTCATACCACTGTAATGTTAAAAAAACATGAATGTTTGCACTCATCCATAAACATTATTAGATCATCAGCTTGACAGCAAGTCCCATCATTCAGCTCATCACTGAGTCATCAACCTACGCCTTTGTTATCGTTGGAAACTGCGCCCTCTTGTGGCGAAAAAATCTTACACATTGTGCCTTTAAACAAGTCTTTGGATATTTTTAATATTTAATCGCATGAATAGTGTTGGTTAGAGTGTTTACTTCCTTTGTATGTTTTTAACCATTTCTTTATTTGTGAAAAATACTATACTACGATTACAGAGTCAAATAGTTGTCATTTAAAGTTTAAATTAGTTTCTTTTTCAGGTTTACTTTTTTATCAAGTTCAAATTATGTCTGTAATATTATTTTTATGTCAAGTCCGATTTATTTATATAGAGATTTCCGCAATGCAGATTTATTTTTAGCAGCTTCAGGTTTTGTTTGTTTGTGTGAACAAGCCTTAAATCTGGACACAGATCTTTGTTGGTGATTCATCCTGCTTTTTAGCTTTGTCTTATTTCTGAAAGTTTGGCAAATCAGCCACAGCTCGAAATAAAACCCAACAGAAATGTGAATCATACACAGTCGTGTCCAGCATTCAAATGGCGAGCCGCTGAGAGCGAACAGCACACTCACACACACACTCACACACAAAACCCTGTGCGTTTGGAAGCTCTTATCTCTGCGTATGTGTGTGTGAGTATGAGTGTGTGTGTGTGTGTGTGTGTGTGTGTGTGTGTGTGAGTGAGTGAGTGAGTGAGTGAGTGAGTGAGTGAGTGAGTGAGTGAGTGAGTGAGTGAGTGAGTGAGTGAGAGTATGTGTGTGTGATGGGTAGGTTTAGGAGTCGGGTTAGTGTGTGTGAGTGTGTGTGTGTGTGTTGGGTAGGTTTATGAGTCGGGTTAGTGTGTGTGAGTGTGTGCGTGCGTGTGTGTGTGTGTGTGTTTGTGTGATGGGTAGGTTTAGGAGTCGGGTTAGTGTGTGTGAGTGTGTGTGTGTGATGGGTAGGTTTAGGAGTCGGGTTAGTGTGTGTGAGTGTGTGTGTGTGTGTGTGCGTGTGTGTGTGTGTGTTGGGTAGGTTTATGAGTCGGGTTAGTGTGTGTGAGTGTGTGTGTGTGTGTGCGTGCGTGTGTGTGTGTGTGTTTGTGTGATGGGTAGGTTTAGGAGTTGGGTTAGTGTGTGTGAGTGTGTGTGTGTGATGAGTAGGTTTAGGGGAAGGTTAGTGTAAGAGGAGAGAATATACAGTTGTACAGTAAAAAAAACATTATGTCTATGTATGTGTGTGTGTGAGTGAGTGAGTGAGTGTGTGCCTCTGGAGAAGAACCGCACAAGGTAATCAAATCTGACCTTACAGAGAAGAACTAAAGAACTCAAGGCTGCAGTTTCTGCTCTGATGGATCACTGTCCTTCAGTTCATCTCACACACACACACACACACACACACACACACACACACACACACACACACACACACACACAGTGATCGGCCTCCATACATGCACACACACAGTGATCGGCCTCCATACACGCACACACACGCACTTGCACACGCACACACACACACACACGCACACAGTGATCGGCCTCCATACACACACACGCACACACACACACGCACAGCGATCGACCTCCATACACACTCACACGTCTTTAGCAGAACCACATCAGATGATGCTCAGCTCTCTCCAGGACGTCAGACAGCGCTGTGTCAGTGTGTGAGAACGTGTGTGTGTGTGAACGTGTATTATTTATTAGCATCCCACTGCTTTAGCACAAGCCTCTCTCTCTGAGAGCATCACACACACGCTGGGCTCTCGCTGTGACCCGTCAGCCTCATGAACACACTGTATTCCTGAGACCCTCTCTCGTGTGTGTGTGTGTGTGTTTCTGCTGCCTCGTCACGTGAGCTGTAAGTAGGGCACGGCTTTAGTGTACACGTGTGCACTCGTCTCCTTCACACGGAGCTCAGCTGAGCAGAGATGGACTACGCTCCCTCCACTAGTGCTGAAATAACATGGAAGTATGAGCAGTTTTCAAGTGCACACGGGCATCCATAACCCAGAAGCAGCCAGCGCTCTTACACACACACACACACACACACACACACACACACACACACACAGGGGTTTCACAGCGATGCCTCAAATGCTGAACTAACATGGAAGTATGCGGCAGACGCCCTTAAAGAAGCATCTTTAATAATCTCACGAACCTTCTTCCATCATAAAGATTCCATGGAACTCAAACGTTCCAATTAAGAACCTTGATTTTTAAGAGTGCAAACAAAATATATATGTATATTGTGAAGAACAAACGAATAATTACAACTAAATACAAAATGATTTTTCTTTTCTATCACATCGTATCACAACTAAATATTTGCGGCGTGAAAGTCAAGTGATTTCTATAAGCTTCTCTACATCACACATCTACAATGATTGAAATACAGCATGTAAAATTGCAAGAATCTACACAATACCTTATATTGTTACATCCCTTTATCGCAACAATCTGTATTGTGTATATTTCACCCAAAGTAAGAATTACGGTGTGAGAAAAAAGTCAAGTTTTGAGAGTTTTAGTGTCAGTACTACATTAAACTGCTATATATAATGTTGAATATAATGTATAATAATGCACTGGGGGAATATCTGTGTGTCCTGATAATGCCAAACGTCTGACGTTACATAAATCTAGCATTTTTAATCAACAGTAGATGTTTTGTTAACCTTTTATCATTTGTCTCTTGGAGTATCACAGACAGTAATATGGTATTGTGAGTTCAGTGTGGTGATGTGTATCGGATCGTGTCATGAGGGTCTCGCTACACCTCATCATAACTCACTACAGACTTGCTTTCCGCTCTTAAACTCTGATCTATAAACTCATGCATCATATGATATGATCTATAATAGATCAGTGTTTCACATCGAGACGCCCCATCCAGCGGCACAACCCGTGACTCGTGAATCATCTACGGTCATGAAAACACACATTATTTCCACAACACTTCTCCTCACACACTTGAGCCGAAGCTTCATTTCTCTGACGGATTGACAGCTGACTTTCACAGTACAACAACAGCATCCATCCGGAGAAACCCCCCGACCCTCCGCCTAATTCCAGACCTAGTGCCTTCACATCTGACTGGCGTTCCAGTGGATTTGGTGACACACACCCCGAGCACATGAGCTGTGTAACACACACACACACACACACACTCCCACCTGAAGATCCCGATCAGAGCAGAGTCCTCTGATGACCAACATGCCTCACAGCCTCACACACACACGCCTGCACATGCACTGCAGAGAGACACGGTCTGCATGAAAGAAAGGAGCGCTCCTCGCGGACACACGGCATTCTGGGTCCCGTCTGCGGGAAGAAACACGGGAACACCGGACACTTACTGAGCTTGTCCTGCGGTCGGGAGAGCGGGAAGCAGCACAACTGCCCCATGATCCTCTGCGATCCGTGTTCACGAGCAGGAGCGCGGAGACCCAGCCATGCTGAGAGAGAGGGAGAGAGCGTGTGACTGTCTCTCGCTGCGCTGAGATTATGCAAGTGTGTGTGTGTGTGTGTGTGTGCGCGGAGGGGGCTGGTGGGATATTGGTCCGCCTCCATCCTCATCATGCCAGCCTGAATAATTGCTCTGGAACGGACAGAGGTTTATTGCTATGTGTGTGTGTGTGTGTGTGTGTGTGTGTGTGTTCTTAGTGAACTAGAACAGACCTTTAAACATGCATCTGGCTGCTGCTCACACACCCAGAATCCAGGGCAAGAGATTTCTGCACAAATAAACACAGCAGTGTGTGTGTGTGTGTGTGTTTGCACTCGCTTCATTAAATCACAATTTAATCAAATGCTCTGACAATTGAATTACTCATATTACATTTGACAGTGACTATAAGCCATTACATTGCTAATTAGATTACAACACAAAATAGCAAGTAATTGGGTTTTACGATTCATTAACAATACTGGTACTTTCAACAAAGAGCCTGTGAGAGTCATCACACACACACACACTATCTCTCTCTCTCTTTTACACACACACACACACACACGCACGCACGCACGCACACACACTCACTCACACACACACACACACACACACACACACACACACACACACACACACACAGACGCACACACACACAAACAAAAACACACACGCACTCACACGTACACAAGCGCACACACATTATCTCTCTCTCTCTCTTTTACACACACACACACACACACACACACACACACAAAAACGCACTCACACGTACACAAGCGCACACTCACACACACACACACACACACACACACACACACACACACACACACACTATCTCTCTCTCTCTCTCTCTCTTTTACACACACACACACCATCTCTCTCTCTTTTACACACACACATACACACCATCTCTCTCTTTTACACACACAGATACACACACACACACGTTTACTTGGCTGAAATCATCTAAATGGAGACGTTGGATAGACTTGTGTTGTTTTTACACACAGATACTCATACACTAGTTGTACAGTGTGAAGACTGAGGACAGAAATGACACACTTCAGCTCTACTCCACATGCAGATGTTACTGGGATCGTTCACTTCAGCTCTACTCCACATGCAGATGTTACTGGGATCGTTCGCCCAGGATGATCCTCTGTCATCACGAGGAACAGCAGAAGAGAGACGCCTCAGTGTTGTCACTCATATACAATGGAAGTCAATGGTGACCGCAACGGTCGGGCTGCCACTGAACACTCCTGTGTCCCGCGCGAGAGGCGAGCGGCTCGGGTCTGGAGGACATGATGAGGGCGAGCGAAGGAAGACGATGTTCTCGTGTGGGTGAACTGACCCTGGTTCTGTGAATGAGCCGTGAGGTCTCTGAGTCCGGATCTCGTCTGCAGCTGTGTGCCGGTCACATCGATCCTCCAGTGCGCATCCGGCCTCTGAGAGCAGGCTCACACGCCTCGGACTCCTGCTGTCACTGACTAATGACACACACGTTACGCAATCTTACATAACGAGCACACAGGACACACTTTATGAAGCCGAAGTCCAAACCGAGAGCATTGTGAGATCTGCTTATGACAGATTATCGAGTTGTGCGTCTCACACTGTTAATGCAGTTTAGGGTTTTCTGTACATTTTGTTTGTGTTTTAGTTCAGTTTTAGAAAGTTTCTCTTTGTAATGAATACTAGGACTGCCACGATTATCACGATTAAATCGCATCCAAAATAAAAGTTTGTGTTTACATAATATGTGTGTGTACTGTAATTATTTAATTATTTTGTATATATAAAGACACACATGAATGTATACATTTAAGAAATATTTGTTAAATGTGTATATATATATATATATATATATATATATATATATATATATATATATATATATATATATATATATTTATACATAATTTATATTATACTATTATATAAATATTCTATGTATAAAAAACACATTTTTCTTAAATATATACATGCATGAGTGTGTATTTATATATATAAAATAATTATACACAGTACACACACACATATATTATGTAAACACAAACTTTTATTGTGATTGGGATTAATCGTTGCCCCGCACTAATACTTCATGGCGCTTTACTACTGTTTTTCCAGTCACATGTTGTAGTAATCATCATAAATTATCATCCGAAAGCTTCAGCAGGGACTGGTTTATTGAGTTCAGAAAACACTGAGGGACGGTCACAGATTAAGCTTGGCATCTTTATGGTTTCAGCTTTAGCCTTTTGTCCTCACTGTATGATCCCTGATTGTGGCGACTCATGATGATCATCATGTGTGTTTACTGTGTGTTTACTGGACTGTTGCTCTGGTGGAGCTGAAATATATGCTAACCTGAAGACTGCCGCAGAAAGAGAGATAGGGTGGATTAGGATTAGGGTGGTTTTGGTTCAATATGTCAGGTTTTGGTTCAAACCTGAACCAAACATATATTTGTATTCAAAGATCAACAGTCTGTCATTAGTCTTTAGTCTGCCACAAAAAAAATAAAATAAAAAACTTTAAAATCATGAACTCAAATGTCATTGTGGAAAAAAAAAATGTGTTATTGTTGTAACAGTGTACAGGCTAAATCAGACCTTTCAGGCTATAGCCTAACGCGCCTTATGCCAAAATTATTAGGCTATTACAACTAAATTGTCGGTCATTAAATAGGAAAACTAAATAATAGTGTAGATGATTTGCTTCAAGTGTAACCCGACATCAGACATTAAGGCCCGGCCGAAGTATTTTTTTGCACACAGTGACGCGACTAATCAATCAATCACTTCTTTAATGCTGCGTTCACACCAGACGCGAATAGCGCGTCAAATTGCGGCTGCGGCTGCTGCAACTTGCGGGGGCTGGCTGCAGGACGACTCACTTCCACGGACAGTTTTTAATGTTTTATCAAGATTTTGCTTTAGTATAATTTTCGGGACAATTAAGGCCGGTTTCGGGATTCGGGACAACAGCTTAGATTTCGGGACTGTCCCGAATTTTTCTGGTCACCCTAACTATAACGCATCTCACAGCAACTCTCATCCGTGTTTTCATTACTGAATGATTCAGCGTTTTGAACGAATCGATTGAGTCAAAGATTCAATGACTCATTCATAAACAACTGCCTCATTCTTTAATGAATCAGTAGTTTGAATGAATGACTCAATGACTCACTCACTAAGACGGTCACTTGACGTTGATTTTGTGGGAAAACATACTTTTATCAATAAAATGTATTTCAATAATTCATGCACTTTTCAAGAACCTTTTCATAAATATGGCTGTTTTCAAGGGTTTTCCAGGACTTCATTTAAAAAAAGTCAAGTACTTCGGGCACTTAAAGCACCATGTACGAAGCCTGTAAACAGCACTACATTCAATCTGTCCATCAGGACTTCACTACCGCCCAACAATCAGCATAACAAAAGACCAAACTGATCAGCGCTCCAGCCATTATTACTCCACAAACACACGCTGCATATCGACATAGAGTCACTAACCCTGGATGTTCACACCACTGGGATCACTGCAAGCAAATCAAAGGTCTCAGCCATTATTACAAGCCACGCACCATCCATCATCCCCATTATCATAAGTAAATGTTGAAACAGTCATTGCTAATTCTTCACAGCTGTTCTGATAAAGACCTCATGCCTCACACTAGCACTGAATGCTGCGTTCATCTCTCTCTCTGATCTGTGCTTTAACAGACCCGCTGATCAATACTGGCCAGAGGCGCGTTCACATCATCTGACATCACACACACACACACACACGCAGGCGTCTGCCTTCCACCGCTTTCATGAAGCCGGCTCCAAACAAATGATGCACAAGTGACACTTACAACATCCGGACAGCATTAACCAGAGCTAACAGGGACTAAACTGTTTGCATGTTGCAACTTAATATTCAGAGTGTGAACTGAACAGCAAACTTAAACACACGAGAAGCATTATGAGGACGTGTTTCATCTAAAACTATCAGAGATTTTGAAGACTACATGATCCTTCCAGAGAGATGCTGAACGGAGGAAGACTCAGGAGTGGTTGTGTGTTGGACACGCTGTGTACATGAAGGTGACTTGACTGGATCTTGGGAACGCATGTCATCCAGGGATTAGAGCCGAGCTTATCCTAGATGAGCTGTGGTCAGACACTGTCATATATTAACCATGCTATCTGTGTGTGTGTGTAGCAGTGACAGCATGACTGGATTCAATCTCAAAGAAGATAAAACATCTATGAAGCGACTGTTACAACAGGACAATTTACTCAAACTAAATGTATTAAATGGTGGATTTGAGGGCCGTATGAGCAAATATTTATATCACGGTATTTTTCAAAATTACCACGGTATATGACGGTTTTTTTTTTAAGCATGACTGTGTGTTAAGCACATTTTCTACTGATTGAGAGAGGAGATACTGCAGTAGATTGACTTAGACTGCCCTATTTTACTGTCAGGAGTGAATATTGTAGAAAAATCCCACACTAGTGTTAATACAGGTTTGCAGTAGGGCTGGGAATCCAAAAAGAATCGATTCCGAGGCGTTAGGAATTGCGAGGAATAGATTCCATTAAGGGGAATCGACGACTCCTTTAAGATTTTTTTAACACAAACCGCGGCCTGTAACCGATTTCATTTGTCAACACAATCCCGTCACCTGTAAATAAATAAAGTTCAGACTAAATAAATGGATCCAGTCGTGACACAGAGTATGGTTTAGGCCGGGTAGGATGATTATTTCAGCATTGTGTAGTAGTGGTGTCAACAATAATCGATTCGGCGATGCATCGCAATGCGGGAAATGTACGATTCAGCATCGATGCGGCAATGTGCCATAATCGATTATGTCACTGTTTATTTTCTGGCCTTGGACAATAAAGTTTTTAAGTTTCAATTACTTCCGGGGGCATAATAACAACAATAAAGATGGCTGAGGCGGAGGGAGATGACCGCGATATGGCGCCATTCACATATAGCGCCTAAAAACGCTAGGCGCGCCGCGTTCTCCTTATTCCAAAGCGCTAGGGCGGTTGCGCTCTGGAGGCGTCTGTCGTTGCGAAGCAACCATCAGCTGCGCTCTCCGTTACAGCAAACCGTTCTTGTCACGTGACCTACGCGACCTTGCGCTTGTGGCATTCTGAAAAGTTGAGATGTTTTTATCTCGATGCGGCGCGGACGCGCTTGGAAAAAACGAGCGTGTCGCATCGCTTCCATTATGAGCGCAATTACCACGCGCCTACATTTGAAAGAACGAACTTGAGCGCGCAAAAGACGCGATATGTGAACAGGCCCGTAGACGGGTAATCAAAAACGCACCCAAAGCTTGGATTTAAATTTTATTTTATTTAATGGCATTTATGTTAAAGATACAGGAGAGTTATAATACACACATAGCAGCCAATAAATCTGTTGTTCGATGTCTGACTGCTTGTATTGCCTCGTGACTGATGAAAAATTTGCCTTGTTGTGTGCAGTAGAATTGTGATGCATCGCAATGCATCATAGAATCGAATTGAATCGAATCGTTACCTGGTGAATCGTAATCGAATCGAATTGTGAGGGCAGTGCCAATGCACACCCCTATTGTGTAGGCAATCAGTGCAATCAGTGACCCAGTGAAATCTTTAGAATCGGATGCTTGGCGGGGTTTGATCTTACTCGTTGTAATTTAGGACAAGAAATACATCTGATTTATGAAATCAGTCGACAAAAATCAATCACACTCACGCGATGAAGAATGCCTCCAAGGTCAAGTCTGGCGCTACGTTACGTGAGATTCGACAAAAAAATGTAAATGCCAAATTTGCGATTAATTTAGCCAAACAACATCACCAATGATAAAACATCTTAGGGCCGTTCACAAAAATAATATATGAAGCCATACTATAGTATAGTGTGAGATAGAAATGAATATTTAAGTCATTAAATTCATGTTTACATAAACTTTTCCCTGTCAGTCATTCTCCAGCGTT
The DNA here is from genome assembly GCA_030578255.1 of Tiaroga cobitis. Lineage (NCBI taxonomy): Eukaryota > Metazoa > Chordata > Actinopteri > Cypriniformes > Leuciscidae > Tiaroga > Tiaroga cobitis. The sequence continues at coordinate 41,239,454 of CM060610.1, read as the reverse complement.
CAAACAGCGCGTCGCGTTCTGTTACGACAGTCAATGATAAAACTCTCTCCAAGATGATTCAATGTTACTATTATTATACTTGATCTGTAGATAAAGCTCTGGTTTCGCATAAAATGAAAAATAAAATGCCGCACTGAGTCTTTCATAATCATATCATTATAGGCTACTTTTTGCGCAATGAAAGATTATTAATAGCCTGTTCTGTTCTGTCCTGTCCTCTCTATCATATGTTGCTGCCTCATTAAACAGCTGTGCTATACATTTAACAAATGTCTTAACTATATATATAATTGATTTTTATCTTGTTTTTCATATTGTACAACAATGCAATCGGTTTACCAGATTTAGTGCTACACATATTGTCTCTTATTTGTTCCCCACTAAATTTTTTCACTAAATGTTCAGATTTTATACAATTATTGTTTTTCTAGACTAAATTTTGCTGAGGTATCCACTATTCTAGTATAATATAATTTTTGTCATAGGTTGATCATATTTTTTTATTTTTTTTATTTGTTGTTTTTCTTTAGCTATAATGAAGTTGTCTGTATTAATTAGATTGTGTTTAACACAAAAGAGTGATTATCAGTTCAACACTCGAGTTATAGAAATTCTACTTGATTTTTTTTTTAACTGCGCTGGTAAAGTTGACGAGTCGTTGAACAGAGCAGGAGAGAACGCCACGTTAGCCAGAGCTTTCTTCCGGGGGCATGCTCCCATTGGACCGTCACCAGAGGGCCGCTCTCGATAGGCTGCTGCAGTTGCCGCAGGACAGCCAATAGGCACGCTGAGCCGCCTGCCTATGTCTGTATGCTGCTGCAACGCGTTTTGCAATAATTCAAAATTAAGGATAATTTTTTGGCTTCAATATCGCGAGGAAAAGAGGTTTTCCCCTAGCGTAAGATATTACACAGCACTAGAGAACCTCTCGTAAGAGAACACCGGTGTTCGGTATGAACCGGTACACCGCCCATGCAGCACTAATGGGTATTCAAAGATTACATCTACAGTCATGCATTTGGCAGACGCTTTTAATCTTGCATTCATGACGCAGATTTGATTAGTTTCTGCAGGGAATCGAACCCATGACCCTGTGTTGCTAGCGGCATGATCTACTGTTCGAGCCAGAGGATTGTATTGGTTGTGTGTTCTGATGTACCGTGCGCAATACAGTTGTGTCCTATGTAACAAAACACCAGATCTGTGAATGGATCGGAGTGGATACACTGTAAAATAATGTTTGAAGCTAGAAATTAGAGCTGTATGATCAATCGTTAAAAGATGGCGATCTCGATTCAAACACTAACGCAATCTTTTTTCTAAATGACAGTGATTCGACTCTCTGTCTATTAAAGCTCAGACAAGTGCGTTCACAGCGAACATTCAGATCTGACCCAGAGAGAGCAGTCGTCCTGTAGAGATATGAAACCGCTTCACACACACAGTCTAACAACATCACAGTAGCATTATTTCTGCCCTACAGTAACTCAGATTATCACTGAAGTACTGGATAAAGTTTATAGTTCAGATATAAACACTGATGTTTACAGTAATGATCAAAATAGAGGAAATCACCTTTTGAAAGTAAAGTGACGTTTCAAACTAAGATTGTATCAGTTACATCGTTACACCAGTAGGTGAGACTGTTAGGAATGTGTTTGTCATCGAATCGTTCACTCAAGAGATTCGTTCAAAAACACTGAATCATCCAGTGATGAAACAAGTGCAGTCTTTATGAGTGAGTTATTGAATCGTTCACTCAAGAGATTCTTCAAAACACTGAATCATCCAGTAATGAAACAAGTGCAGTCTTTATGTGTGAGTCATTGAATTGCTCACTCAAGAGATTCTTCAAAAACACTGAATCATCCAGTAATGAAACAAGTGCAGTCTTTATGAGTGACTCATTGAATCGTTCACTCAAGAGATTCTTCAAAAACACTGAATCATCCAGTAATGAAACAAGTGCAGTCTTTATGAGTGAGTCATTGAATTGTTCACTCAAGAGATTCGTTCAAAAACACTGAATCATCCAGTAATGAAACAAGTGCAGTCTTTATGAGTGACTCATTGAATCGTTCACTCAAGAGATTCTTCAAAAACACTGAATCATCCAGTAATGAAACAAGTGCAGTCTTTATGAGTGAGTCATTGAATTGTTCACTCAAGAGATTCGTTCAAAAACACTGAATCATCCAGTAATGAAACAAGTGCAGTCTTTATGTGCGAGTCATTGAATTGTTCACTCAAGAGATTCGTTCAAAAACACTGAATCATCCAGTAATGAAACAAGAGCAGTCTTTAAGTGCGAGTCATTGAATCGTTCACTCAAGAGATTCGTTCAAAAACACTGAATCATCCAGTAATGAAACAAGAGCAGTCTTTAAGTGTGAGTCATTGAATCGTTCACTCAAGAGATTCGTTCAAAAATGCTGATTCAGGCTGCAATCACACACTTCCCTGCTATATAGTAGGTGAAAAACAGTATGTGACAAAAGAAGTGTGTGTGAATTCCCAGTACTCATTAAAGAGTAGGTGAAGTGTCTCTGGACGACCTACTACTTCCGGTGAGATTCTGAAGTGTGCATCTGATGGACACTGTACTTTTTATTATTTATGAATGACAGTGAAGCAACACAACTGACGCTGCTAGGTCACATGATAATGACAACATGGGGAATGTGGTAAGTCCAGATTACATTCATACTACACACTAGCCTGGGTTTCCCCATGCTGCTTTCCCGCAGTCCAGATTTTCGCCTCACTTAGGGAACCAATCACAGAACAGGGATGGAGCAGCAAGACGATGACGACATCTATGCGACACACCGAAGCAGTTTGTTTATTTCTATGGATTCAACATGGCAGCAGACGCGAAGCTACCTTTCCATGCAGCCTTAGATATTGTTCTAAGTAGTTTAGAATGCAAGTTTATTTGGAAAAAAGAGCAGCTTTTGGCGTTAAACCATTTCTTAAACAAGAATGATGTTTTTGCCCTGTTCCCAACAGGCTTTGGAGAAAGCCTGATATATCAACTAGCCCTGTTAGTGGCTAAGGCGCTTCGCGAGACCCCAGTCGTTATTGTTGTCTCGCCATTAATCGCCCTAATGGAGGACCAGGTACAGGAGGCGGTCAACCTTGGATTATCTGCCGCTCAGCTGTGTCCCGAGAAAGAAAATGCGATAAAGAATTGTCGATACCAACTTCTGTTCGGCAGTCCCGAGGCCTGGATGAGCGCAAAGTGGCAAGACATGTTAGCCACGGACTTGTATAGTACCAACCTGCTAGGCATCGCCGTCGACGAAGTCCATTTAACTTATAGTAAGTGGTATTTATTAGGGCTGGGTATTGACACAAATTTCACAATTCGATTCGATTTCGATTCACAAGCTTGCAATTCGATTCGATTTCGATTACGATTCGATTCAATATTGATTATTTTGGATATCAGGTACAATACATGGCAATTTTTTTCAAGGAAAACAAATCTCTTAACTAATGCTGTAAACTATGGGAGTCAGTTGTAGCCTACTAGGCTTCATTCGCCTACTATAATTTTGAAGGTAAAAATTAACTGATTTGAAGCTATACAAACACTTAAATTACACTTATTTATTTTTATAATAAGAAAGTTATATGAAATATAAACATTTAAATGGTGGCTGTCATAAAAACTTGCCAGATTTATTCAAACATGCATTAAATATTGAAGAACATTAAAAATTATAATGAATATGTAATATGGTGCATATATTTAGCAAAATTCTCCTCTCTAGAGTTATTTTTTCTAGCTGACTAACTGACTAAGTTTAATGTTTTTTCTGAGGTAAATGTGACGTTACATGCCATTGTTTACTTGCTGTTTAACTGACGTCTTTCCACGGATGAAACACTGATTGAGCGATACCACGTTACATGATACGGATTTCGAAGTTGTACTCTATCTTTTAACACACTTTCAGATGCTCATTGATGTTTATTTGGCGCTGTAACTGGTATTATTAAGGCGGAAGAGGAGAATGAGATCATGTGCGCTCCGTGCTGCTGCTTCTCTTGAGCTGAGCCAGAGCGATCTCACGCCACAGCGCCAAAACGGTATTTATGTTTTTGAATTTCGTAAGAAAATGGGTGTAATTCGAAATTTGAGACTTTATTTCATAATAATAGTAACAAAGCACACAGATTATTTCGATTTATTGGATGGGATGCACGATACAATGTTCTACGCGATCATCAAATGAAAACAGGATGACTAATCGATTCTTGAGATTTAAGAATAGATACAGGCTGTGTCCGAAATCTCCCATTACTCACTATATAGTGGACTATATAGTGAGCTCGCCATTTTGTAGTGCTGTCCGAATGTATAGTGATGATTATTATACCCTATATAGTCCACTCAATGTATCCCGGAATGCATTTTGAAAAGTAGTGTACAACCGATGGTCACTAACCCAAGCCCTACATACCATCATGCATTGCGCTGATCGTAAAAAAGGCGGATGGACGTCAAGGAGAGCAGCGCGACAACAATACGAATTTGTCATACAAATGTAAGTTATGTTCGTTTTCTGTCTAGAAATCCTGTTTCTTTTGCTAATCCGCGAAATCTTCTGAATCACCAGAACAAACAAACAAAAAAGATAAATATTGAGTGGCATCTCCACCGAGTCTAAAAGCTGTTTTATTAAGAGTATTATGAGCAAGATATTTGATAACGTAGATCTGTTTTTTTTTCTAATGTCGACAGGCAAGAGAAAACGGTGTGGCGCGAAAATGAAAATATATGAAATATGTGTATTCATTTTATTTATGTTTATAAGTTATAATCATGTGTGGAGTAACGCATTATAACAGAAACGGCCAGAAATTACTTTTAATTTTACAATTTTGGAGAAATAAGCTCAATATGATGTAATGTATTTATAAAAAAAATATATATATTTAGCCCAGAGCTGGCTCGGCACCAGCTGACAGATGATGGAGCGTTTAAATAGTGCGACAGTAATGCCGTAATCAACGGCGCCGAGAGACGATCGAGTAGTGTCCGAAAGTGGTGTTTCTATTATGCTGGTAGCTCACTATATAGTAGGGCTGTCACTTTTTATTCGATATTCGAATATGCATTCGAACATGACGTGAAATATCCGTAATCGAACTATAAATAAACTAACCGGTTTTTAAAGTGCCATGTTTAGCGCATTTTTTACAGTCTATGATTAGACTGTTTGTTTTTCATTTTATTGTTTGCCATCTCATCCAGTAGCGGGCACTCTAAACGTATTGTAGCGTAAACTCATGACCAAATCAAGCGAATAATAGCCAATAGCCACCCTGTTTTGAAAATGCAAGATAACACACAGAACGGCCAGCCTGAGCGGACAATTTCTACCCCAACTCATCTAAAAAGTAGTGTCTGGAAATGGACAATCCGATTGATGAATCCGAACATGAACATGTTTACATGAACGATACATAAAGTAATGTGCGCGTTATATGTCACAAGATTCAAATCCGAATTGATTTTTTGACATGCGCACACTGCACGAATATGCCGCTGTTCGCGCATAACTATTCTCCTCTATTGGTTCTTTATTTGTTTTAAACAGCAGACTTGATATTTATCCGTCTCTGGTCATGATTTGGAGACGATGAGCATGATTTGCCGTGCTGCTTGCCTGCTTATATTGATCACGCAGTAAAACCCTGCGCCCAAAACCAGTCGTCCGTGGATGATAATCTGAAACAAGCGCTGGTGGGACGTTGTCCTGCTTCACTTCACAGACGCTGAGTGAAATAAGAATTTTTTAATAACGGAACACTCATTTATGACACTCTATTCAACAGGAAGAACAGCTCGCTCCGTACGTAATACGTCATTGCACATGCGCAGTCCTTTTAGTTTCGTAGATATTCGAATATATTCGAATACATTGCTTGATATTTGATATCCGTTCGAATTTGATTTTTTTCAAAAGTGACAGCCCTACTATATAGTGCTCTACTCCCTACCCCCTACATAGGGGTTAGGGAGTAGTGGTTTGAGTGGAGATTTCGGACAGTTTAGTAAAAATGAGAATCGATTAATATCGAGAAATCGATATTTTTTTACCCAGCCCTAGTATTTATTAATATCATATTGTCATCATGCCTTTAGACTGATGACATACGTCATCTGGTATAATTGAAGCGATTGGCTATGAGCTACGTACAGGCGCATTTGATACACATGCTTAGCACCCAATAAACGGCGCCGGGCATTCGTAAACCACGCCTCAAATACGAGAAAATGTACATGTGGTTCCCAGACCACGTCTCAACGAGAATTGGGTCTGGCGTCAGCCAGGCTAACTACACACACTCATACTATACAGAACATACTTTTTTAGCGTTCGTGAATTACTTCAATATAAGGCCTCATTCAATATAAGTCACTACTCGAGAGAATATGCGGTTTCAGACCCAGCCTCAGTATTTAAAGTTCAAAGTTTATTTGTCACATACCAGTTATAGTTCATACAGTGAAATGTACAGTAAGTCTGGTATTCCTATAGACTGTGTCTGTGTAATAAAAACATACCGTAAATATTATTTAAAAGATGCAACAATTTTAAAATAGTATTAAAACTAACTAGTAAAGTGCATAAGCGCAGTACCATGTATTAAACATCGTCATCAGAGTCCTTAAAGTCCAATGTTTTTGAGTTTATTTATTTATGATTGAGTCATTGATTAATTCATTCAAATTATTATTAATTTTTTTAATAGACTGCAGCAATTCACATTTTGACAAAACCTAGTAAATGACTGTAAATTACATGTAAATAAACTGTGTGCTTAATAACTGGAGTATGCTTTACATGAAAAAAAAAAAAACTATTACAGTCTTTCTACTTCAAAACTTCATGTTTCTTTATAATTATTTGTGAAACTTACAAGCAATTTCTCAGTGAAAATGGTTTCAAAATAAATCCTACACCATTTTTCCCCCATTGTATGTTAGGAGAATGTGTTGTTTTCTATAAATATCTGCCCTGGAAATACTTCATCAGTCTGTAGCTGTAGGAAACGACTAATACGTTCATCTAATTCATTAGCCTCATTAGCGTGTGCCAGTCCAGATAGTCATCTCACGGCGGGAACATTACATCTGAATAATGAGCTTCTGATGACTTTACACATCATGTGGGCTGCTCGTCAGTCTGCGTTAATAATCAAAGTCTCTCGCCTCCTCTTTAGTTGGACATGACCATCACCACCGCGTAAATGCCCTCTTATGATTGGCTGAGCTCTTCGCATGCGAGATGAGCGACTAACCAACCGACTAATCAGTACATGTTCTGATTGAGTAAAGAGGAAAGTGTCTATATATACTATAAAAGAGCACAGAAATCCCTGTCCGCTCTTAGTCTCCAGTGCAGATCTGCTGTGGCTTCTGCATCCAAACCCACACACACGCTTGCTGAAGTGATCGATCAACAGATGTGTGTCAGTATTCTGGGCTTAGAAAGACACCTCAGGGCTAAAACTAGACGAGCGCATTGATCAGAGCAGCAGGAGACGCTCACAGAGACTATTGATCGTGACTCGGGCCAGAGCAGATATATAAACCGCTCCCCACACGAGTCTCCATTAACACACTCACAGACAGAGGACAGGAGACGGCTGACTGTGGCGAGCAAATAAAATGGACGGTTGGCCTGGAGTTTTATTAGGAACTAGTAAATAAATCATGCGCTAGTCTTTTCTTCTCTATTGTGTCCTGTATATCTGAGTAAAACGCTTCAGGAACAAGAAAAAATGTGGGCGGGGCTTGATTGTGTCCGTGGGGAATTGATTGGACGGTTGTGGTTTGCTATTGGTGGATCTGGTGTGATTGACAGGTTATAGCCCCGCCCTCGTCATCAGAGAAGAGAAGAGATGCTGCGAGAGGAAGATATTGTGATTCAAGATTATTATGAGACGCATGAATTAAACACAATAATGATGTGCACGGGGAAAACATTTATAATAAACACTGCAATAGTCCATCAAAAAATAAGAATTGTAATTGTTTACATGTGAACTAGAGAAAGTGGAGCTACCAGGAGCGTAATTGTCCTTCGATGACATAACTAAAAAGAAAACTAGAGCTTTTTTAAAGATTTATTTAGTACATTTTCAGTCTCATCCACGGACCAGTTTGTAAGACATGAAACATACGCAAGTGCGCAAGACATTACCGAATCTTATTGAGAAGGCTGTCGAATTCAAGCTATCCATGCTTCATGTTGAGCTGTTGCTCAGATTACTCCAGCTCGACACCACCCTGTTATATTGAGCTCAATCTGATCGAGTCTTCAGCCTGACTGAGCCTATGTAAACATAAATGTAGGTGACATAAGCAATTCATGTCTACTATAGAGAACAAACGTGTGCGTTTCCTGAAGACTTTGACCTCAGCGGGAAATAAACCATCTGTGGGAGGACAAAAGTTTGTTTTCATTCCTCACATTAACTCACCAAAACAAAAGCACGGTGTCACTTCGTGTTTTCAGCAGTTTGACTGAAAGACGGACAGTGACTGACCTCATATCTGACTCGATGAGCACCTGATCACTCAATAATCATATTACTGTCAGAAACACTGCAGGCCACTGTTCTCAGCTCAGACCCTGACTAATAATCCATCACAGTTCTTCTATGGTACAATACTGACACAGTATATATGGCAGTTACCAACTATGCGATTCATTCGAGACTGATGCTAACACAACACGATCACAGCTCTACTGCAGTGATATTTGGCACACACACTCCAAGTTCATCGCATCCGGCTTCTGTCAGAGGTAATGAGTGTTTGTGGAGAAACTACAGAGGATCAACACTGCCCCCTGCTGTCATCTGTGTGATATCACTGACCGTACCCGGCTGACGACACTGAAACACCTCACCAGTCTTCCCCATTCTCACAGCCGTTATCTGCTTCTGAACCGAGACACACTTTACATTACACTGCTCATCTGTCACATACTACACATCAATAGCAGCAATACAGTTATTGTCAGTCTGTAGCTCAAATCCAATGCAAGGAAAATACTGTACATTTATAGGACTCATATTTAAGTTGATATAGCAGATGAGAAAACAATGACAGACAGACAGATAGACAGACAGACAGATAGAAGACAGACAGACAGATAGAAGACAGGCAGACAGACAGAAAGACAGACAGATAGAAGACAGACAGACAGACAGTCAGATAGAAGACAGGCAGACAGACAGACAGACAGACAGACAGACAGATAGAAAGAAGACAGACAGAAAGACAGACAGACAGACAGATAGAAGACACAGACAGATAAAAGACAGGCAGACAGACAGAAAGACAGACAGATAGAAGACAGGCAGACAGACAGACAGACAGATAGAAAGAAGACAGACAGAAAGACAGACAGATAGAAGACAGACAGACAGGCAGGCAGACAGACAGACAGACAGACAGACAGACAGACAGACAGACAGACAGACAGACAGAAAGACAGACAGATAGAAGACAGACAGACAGACAGTCAGATAGAAGACAGGCAGACAGACAGGCAGACAGACAGACAGACAGACAGATAGAAGACAGGCAGACAGACAGAAAGACAGACAGACAGAAGACAGACAGATAGAAGACAGGCAGACAGACAGAAAGACAGACAGATAGAAGACAGACAGACAGGCAGACAGACAGACAGACAGACAGATAGAAAGACAGACAGATAGAAGACAGATAGACAGACAGACAGATAGAAGACAGACAGACAGACAGACAGACAGACAGACAGACAGACAGACAGATAGAAGACAGGCAGACAGACAGATAGAAAGAAGACAGACAGAAAGACAGACAGATAGAAGACAGGCAGACAGACAGAAAGATAGAAGACAGACAGACAGACAGACAGGCAGACAGATAGAAGACAGACAGACATACAGATAGAAGACAGACAGACAGATAGAAGACAGGCAGACAGACAGAAAGACAGACATATAGAAGACAGACAGACAGACAGACAGATAGAAGACAGGCAGACAGACAGAAAGACAGACAGATAGAAGACAGACAGATAGAATACAGGCAGACAGACAGAAAGACAGACAGATAGAAGACAGACATATATAAGACAGACAGATATAAGACAGACAGACAGACAGACAGACAGACAGACAGACAGATAGATAGACAGATAGACAGACAGATATAGATAGATGGATAGACAGACAGAAGACAGGCAGACAGACAGACAGACAGATAGAAAGAAGACAGACAGAAAGACACACAGATAGAAGACAGGCAGACAGAGAGAAAGACAGACAGATAGAAGACAGACAGACAGACAGACAGACAGACAGACAGGCAGGCAGATAGAAGACAGACAGACAGACAGATAGAAGACAGGCAGACAGACAGAAAGACAGACAGATAGAAGACAGACAGATAGAATACAGGCAGACAGACAGAAAGACAGACAGATAGAAGACAGACAGATATAAGACAGACAGACAGACAGACAGACAGATAGATAGATAGACAGATAGACAGACAGATATAGATAGATGGATAGACAGACAGAAGACAGGCAGACAGACAGACAGACAGAGAGAAAGAAGACAGACAGAAAGACACACAGATAGAAGACAGACAGACAGACAGAAAGACAGATAGATAGAAGACAGACAGACAGACAGACAGAAGACAGACAGACAGACAGATAGAAGACAGGCAGACAGACAGATAGATAGATAGACAGATAGACAGATATAGACAGATATAGATAGATGGATAGACAGACAGATGGATAGACAGACAGACAGGTAGATAGATGGACGGATGGATGGATAGACAGATATATACTTTACATTAAGGTCTCAGTTGCTAACATATATTAGTTGATGTATTAACTAACAGGAACTAACTGTGACGACTCTATTGACTCTTATTTTGATATTTTGCCTTGTATCTCTGCTCTGGCTGTGTCTGAAATCGCCCCTATACCCTTGAATAGGGCACTATTTGAGGGATCAGCCAATGGTAGTGCTGTCTGAAACCATAGTGGACGTTATCAAGTAAACTCATTCAATCCCACAATGCATTGCAATAATGAGAGTACAACTGATGTACGCTCAAAGACTAGAGATTACCCATAATGCACTGTGACAGTCAGGTCAAATGAATTCCTGCGTCTGGCCAGAAGTAGGCACCGCAGCCGAACCATCCATCCGTCCCGTTTCCATGAGATAGTTCAAGATAAATCTTTTCATTACTACTGGAGCTGCCACAGAAACTATACCATCGCAGCAGTCCTTCCTCCGCACTCAGTGTCTGAATTCACTCACTCGTTTTCATTCACTCCTCCGAGTGGACTGTATTAGTGGAGTAGCATAATAAGTGATTGGTCTGAACATTATCCCTTAAATGTCCGTTTTAACTCAAAGCTACTTGCTAATAGTGCGTTTAATGAGCTAATAAAATATCTCAGCTCAAATCAATATTTATTGAGGCCAATGCCTGCGTAATAAGCAGGATAATGTACATCCAGCCGGTTGTTATCCCAAAATAAACTTCTCCAGGATAGCATGAGTTCCCTACGCTCCCCATGAGCGTCCTGATCTTCCTGTCAGGGTGTGTTTTACGATAACAACCGGCTGGATGTACAATATCCCTTAAATGTGTAATGTGGTTAATGTCTTTCCACTGGTCAGAAAGAAGTCAAGTTATGGAAGAAGCAAAATAGCTCAACATTTCAAGATTGACCATTGACTGAAAAAACAAGGGTTTTAACCATAGACTGTAAAAAAAGATGGACGACGCCCCTTCGCTCTCTTCCATTGGTCAGAAGTGAAGCCGCTAGTATCCCGATATGGCGCTGACATCTTGGGACTTGAGTCTGCGCAGTAGCGATTTCGGGACCAGACCTGCACAGTAGCGATTTCAGGACTAGAGTAGCGATTTCAGGACCAGACAAGCACAGTAGCGATTTCAGGACCAGAGTAGCGATTTCAGGACCAGACAAGCGCAGTAGCGATTTCAGGACCAGACATGCGCAGTAGCGATTTCAGGACCAGACATGCGCAGTAGCGATTTCAGGATCAGACCTGCGCAGTAGCGATTTCAGGACCAGACATGCGCAGTAGCGATTTCAGGATCAGACCTGCGCAGTAGCGATTTCAGGATCAGACCTGCGCAGTAGCGATTTCAGGACCAGTAGCGATTTCAGGACCAGACATGCGCAGTAGCGATTTCAGGACCAGTAGCGATTTCAGGACCAGACATGCGCAGTAGCGATTTCAGGACCAGACCTGCGCAGTAGCGATTTCAGGATCAGACCTGCGCAGTAGCGATTTCAGGATCAGACCTGCGCAGTAGCGATTTCAGGACCAGACATGCGCAGTAGCGATTTCAGGATCAGACCTGCGCAGTAGCGATTTCAGGATCAGACCTGCGCAGTAGCGATTTCAGGACCAGTAGCGATTTCAGGACCAGACATGCGCAGTAGCGATTTCGGGACCAGACCTGCGCAGTAGCGAGCGATTTCAGGACCAGACATGCGCAGTAGCGATTTCGGGACCAGACCTGCACAGTAGCGATTTTAGGACCAGACATGCGCAGTAGCGATTTCAGGACCAGACATGCGCAGTAGCAATTTCGGGACCAGACCTGCGAAGCAGCGATTTCGGGACCAGACATGCGCAGTAGCGATTTCGGGACCAGACATGTGCAGTAGCGATTTCGGCACCAGACCTGCTCAGTAGCGATTTCAGGACCAGACCTGCGCAGTAGCGATTTCAGGACCAGACCTGCGCAGTAGCGATTTCAGGACCAGTAGCGATTTCAGGACCAGACCTGCGCAGTAGCGATTTCAGGACCAGACCTGCGCAGTAGCGATTTCAGGACCAGACCTGCGCAGTAGCGATTTCGGGACCAGACCTGCGCAGTAGCGATTTCAGGACCAGTAGCGATTTCAGGACCAGACCTGCGCAGTAGCGATTTCAGGACCAGACCTGCGCAGTAGCGATTTCAGGACCAGACCTGCGCAGTAGCGATTTCAGGACCAGTAGCGATTTCAGGACCAGACCTGGGCAGTAGCGATTTCAGGACCAGACCTGCGCAGTAGCGATTTCAGGACCAGACATGCGCAGTAGCGATTTCAGGACCAGACCTGCGCAGTAGCGATTTCAGGACCAGTAGCGATTTCAGGACCAGACCTGCGCAGTAGCGATTTCAGGACCAGACCTGCGCAGTAGCGATTTCAGGACCAGACCTGCGCAGTAGCGATTTCGGGACCAGACATGCGCAGTAGCGATTTTGGGACCAGACCTGCGCAGTAGCGATTTCAGGACCAGACCTGCGCAGTAGCGATTTCAGGACCAGACCTGCGCAGTAGCGATTTCAGGACCAGACATGCGCAGTAGCGATTTCGGGAGCAGACCTGCGCAGTAGCGATTTCGGGACCAGACCTGCGCAGTAGCGATTTTAGGACCAGACCTGCGCAGTAGCGATTTTGGGACCAGACCTGCGCAGTAGCGATTTCGGGACCAGACCTGCGCAGTAGCGATTTCAGGACCAGACATGCGCAGTAGCGATTTCAGGACCAGACCTGTGCAGTCAAGTCAAGTCATCTTCATTTATATAGCGCTTTTAACAATGGATTGTTCCAAAGCAGCTTTACAGAGATAAACATATAATTTAAGGTAACAGAGATTGTTTTGGCTTTATAGCGGTTCTTGAATAATGTTATTTTCAGCTAAAGTTAGTTTTGATTGATTCACCTCCATTCAAATGATCATTTGTTATTAAATTAGGGGCCGCTAAGACGACGCCGTTCTCTCTAAACAGACTTTAAACGCGAACCTGTGATTAACGCTGACGGCATTCACATGCGCATTAAGAATTGATTCTATAGTTATGTGCTTTTGAAAATATGTGCGCAGGTTTGTAATTCCATACAACCCATGCCTAAACAAACTACTTGTCTTATCTATAAATTTTGATACAGAATTTTGTTTTATTTTATCACTTTGGGGTACGCGAGCCGGATTTTCAACAACGCTTTATCTGTAGAGTGGGAAAGGGATCCTCCATAGGGAGAAGATAGTTGACACTTCAGCACTGCATTGTCATCGGGTCCAGGCGGATCTCCTTCGTCAGATCTGGACACGGCCTGGATCCGGCAGGCTGCGGGAAAACCTCGGGATATACAAAGACACTAATATTAGCGTAGATGCCATTCTTCTTATGATGTAACGAGTACATCAAGATTTAAAGGAACTGTTCCCAGTTCCGGCTGACCTAATCTATGCAGCCTAACATTGAATTATAGAAGTGTATAATGTATTATGTGTATGCTAGGTCAAATAGATGTGTTTTTAGTCTGGCTTTGAATTGACAGAGTGTGTCTACTTCCCGGACAATGGTAGGAAGACTGTTCCAAAGTTTTGGTGCTAAATAGGAAAAGGATCTACCGCCAGCAGTCGATTTAGATATTCTAGGTATTATCAACTGGCCGGAATTTTGAGATCGCAATAGACGTGAAGGACTATAATGCGTTAAGAGCTCGCTCAAGTACTGCGGAGCTAAACCATTTAGTGCTTTGTAAGTAATCAACAATATTTTAAAATGTGTACAATAGGGGTGTGCAAAAAAATCGATTCACATTTGAATCGCGATTCAATCTTTGCCGATTCAGAATCGATTAATAGAATTCCAAAAATCGATTCTTTTTTGTTTTTAATGGCGTGCACGGGCGGAGTCGGAGTGGCAAGCGGGTGAGTCGGGACTCGGGACTTTTCCCGGTGGTCCGGTAGTGTTTCGAGGCCGCGAGGGCCGGTCTGATGATAGTTACATGATCGCTGGTCAAACTGTGCAGCCTCTCTGCTCAACCCGTAAATAAATGCATCGATCCGCAGATTATGTTTTAGTTCTTAAATGGTCTGTAGATCTTTTGCCAAGCGGGTCAGAGGTTACGGGTTCTAAACCGCACTCGTATAGTTTTTCTCTCTCTCTCATCAAAACCGAATATGTTCATCAGTGGTTACAGTAGAGAAGCAGGGACACGTTTGTGTGCATTTTATTTTGTGAATTCACCGGAGTCTCCACAACGGCGATAGATTGAAGCGCGCGTCCGAGTGAAGACTGCGCGAGCCACAGAGAACACTGTATCCATGACACTGATAGCAGCGAGCGGACACGAGCGCTTAGCTTGATTTCAAAAACAACAGATCTCTTATTTAATAGAGAACTAACTGAATGCTCTGCTAGTTAACTGGAGATACCCGCAAATTACACCTATAAACGACTTCACTGGATCTAAACAAATCACTCTAACCATCTATGTTACCAGTAGCGGTGGCTTTTTAAATCTATTTAAAATAATTTTGCAAGGGTTCTATGACATTAGTATATTTTTAGGAATTTTAAGAAGTGAGTCGAGTTCACATTTCAACAGTCAACCTGGTAGCCGAAGTACTCCTTAAACCACATTTAGCATAATTGTTTGTTTGATCTGACTACAGCACTTTAAAGCTAAATGTAAAAGCTTTTTATTTAAGTTTTATTTTAAACTTGAATTAAATGTATTTGAAAGCTGGCCAAAGCTTGGCACTTTGCACTTTTTAGTTGCAAAAGTTTTTATATAAAGTAATATCAAATACATTTAATTTGTTGTGTTTCTTTTCTTTTAAACTGTGTCTACTGCAATCAATCACATAGGAAAAAGTTAACTACATTTACATACTTCGAACCGTTTTTTGAATTGAGAATGGTTTTTGAATCGAAAATCGATTTTGAATCGAATCTTGAGCCTAAAAATCGGTATCGAATCGAATCGTGACATTTTCTGAATCGTGCACCCCTAGTGTACAATGTTTAATAGGCAGCCAATGCAGTGTTGACAGAACCGGGCTAATATGGTCATACTTCCTGGTTCTGGTAAGAAATCGAGCTGCTGCGTTTTGAACTAGCTGTAGTTTATTTAGCGTGCAGGGCAACCACCCAGTAGAGCATTACAATAATCTAGCCTTGAGGTCATGAACGCATGGACTAATTGTTCCGCATTTCCCAATGAGAGCATATGGCGTATTTTAGATATATAGCGATATATATAGATATATATAGCGAAATAGCAGTAGCGATTTCGGGACCAGACCTGCGCAGTAGCGATTTCAGGACCAGACCTGCGCAGTAGCGATTTCAGGACCAGACCTGCGCAGTAGCGATTTCAGGACCAGTAGCGATTTCAGGACCAGACATGCGCAGTAGCGATTTCAGGACCAGTAGCGATTTCAGGACCAGACCTGCGCAGTAGCGATTTCAGGACCAGTAGCGATTTCAGGACCAGACATGCGCAGTAGCGATTTCAGGACCAGTAGCGATTTCAGGACCAGACCTGCGCAGTAGCGATTTCAGGACCAGTAGCGATTTCAGGACCAGTAGCGATTTCAGGACCAGACATGCGCAGTAGCGATTTCAGGACCAGACATGCGCAGTAGCGATTTCAGGACCAGACATGCGCAGTAGCGATTTCAGGACCAGACCTGCGCAGTAGCGATTTCAGGACCAGACATGCGCAGTAGCGATTTCAGGACCAGACATGCGCAGTAGCGATTTCAGGACCAGACCTGCGCAGTAGCGATTTCAGGACCAGACATGCGCAGTAGCGATTTCAGGACCAGACATGCACAGTAGCGATTTCAGGACCAGTAGCGATTTCAGGACCAGACCTGCGCAGTAGCGATTTCAGGACCAGACCTGCGCAGTATCGATTTCAGCACCAGTCCTGCGCAGTAGCGATTTCAGGATCAGACCTGCGCAGTAGCGATTTCAGGAACAGACATGCGCAGTAGCGATTTCAGCACCAGTCCTGCGCAGTAGCGATTTCAGGATCAGACCTGCGCAGTAGCGATTTCAGGACCAGACCTGCGCAGTATCGATTTCAGGACCAGACCTGCGCAGTATCGATTTCAGGACCAGACCTGCGCAGTAGCGATTTCAGCACCAGTCCTGCGCAGTAGCGATTTCAGGATCAGACCTGCGCAGTAGCGATTTCAGGACCAGACCTGCGCAGTATCGATTTCAGGATCAGACCTGCGCAGTAGCGATTTCAGGACCAGACCTGCGCAGTATCGATTTCAGCACCAGTCCTGCGCAGTAGCGATTTCAGGATCAGACCTGCGCAGTAGCGATTTCAGGATCAGACCTGCGCAGTAGCGATTTCAGGACCAGACATGCGCAGTAGCGATTTCAGGACCAGACATGCGCAGTAGCGATTTCAGGACCAGACATGCGCAGTAGCGATTTCAGGACCAGACCTGCGCAGTAGCGATTTCAGGACCAGACCTGCACAGTAGCGATTTCAGGACCAGACCTGCGCAGTAGCGATTTCAGGACCAGACCTGCGCAGTAGCGATTTCAGCACCAGTCCTGCGCAGTAGCGATTTCAGGATCAGACCTGCGCAGTAGCGATTTCAGGATCAGACCTGCGCAGTAGCGATTTCAGGACCAGACATGCGCAGTAGCGATTTCAGGACCAGACCTGCGCAGTAGCGATTTCAGGACCAGACCTGCGCAGTAGCGATTTCAGGACCAGACCTGCGCAGTAGCGATTTCAGGACCAGACCTGCGCAATAGTGATCAGGAAGTAAAGCCGCGAAATCAAGGCCCTGCCCTCACTCTCGCAAAACCAATCAAAAGAACACGCTCCTGCACTTTTTTTTTATTAATTATAGAAATTTAGATATTAAATTTAAACCTCCAATCTCCTCAGTCCTCCGAAGATCCCGAAAAAAAGTCTGTTGTTGCTTCAGTGACTACTTCGCTCAGAGAACCTGTCAATCACAGCTGTCAATCATGACGTCACCACCACCGCATCAAATAACTAACTAAAAACAAACTTATTTTAAAAACAAACACTTGAAATTACATCAGCGTGATAAAAACTACCGTAAATGACAGAAACCATCTTTGGAAAAAAAGATATTTGAAATGTAATTTAATTGTTTAGTTCGTCTCACGTGCCGTTGAATAACATGGAGGAGGCGGGGTTTATGACCTATACTAGGACCAGCCACCGGGGGGCGATTGAGACGTTTTAGGCTTCATTTTTCAGGGGTTGTGCGGCACGCTTGGTTTTAACCTGTATTGTCTTGCCTTAAAAATATGTTACTCAATAAAGGGAAACTTCACCACCTGGCAGGATGAGCTTTCAATAAAACTGGTCTGCCTACGCAGTAGAAAAGTGAAAACATCGGTGTTACCTGACTATAGAAAATATTGTTTTCCCTTTTGGTAAACAGGTAGGAAAACTTCAACACCCATAATGCACTGGGCTTGTTGCGGTCCAAGGCCACGCCCACCAGTCAGCTCTGGATCTGCCTTCCAGAGTCAAATACCGCCTTGCTTTAGTAGGACATACTTCTTAGCAAACTTTTACTCATGATGGCGTCGACTTGCATCGGTCCCGGGTGCAAGAATTCAAAGAGTGAATGTTTACAGGGAGTTTCTGTGTGTTTCCAGAGTAGGGTCCAGAGCTTTGTAGACAGCGGCTAAAGGCTGCAGAGAATCTTAAATACAGAGAGAATAAAGAGACGGAAAATATGATAAACCTTCATGCTTGTAGTCAACCTTTCAGACTGGATGAGCACAAACAACATGAGCAAAACTGCTTTTAGACCAAACGAAGGAGAAAACTAAAAGAAACTGACGTTCTGCCAGTTCCACCTGAACCAAAGCTGTCGCGTTCAGGTAAGAAAGATATTGCCATAGTGATTCAGTTTTACCATAATACTGTTCAAAGAGTAGACAAAGTACGATAGAGTGATATTAACCCTAACCGTACAATAACTGTTCTGTTAATAACCCTCTGCTGATCCGACAGTCCGTGGGCGGGAATACAAACATGAGGAAGTATGATCTGTAGTTTTCACGAACACTTTTACTGACAAATCAACGTGAAGTACTCGGTCCAGGTAACACACAGAAAGAGGAAACACTGCTCATTTACTCATACTATCTGATGCCATCACACAGTACCAGGCTAACATAAAACATCTAGAGTTTGGAAATGACCTTCAAACCTGAGCCCAAATCACAAGCCAGAAGATGTTGATGAAGAAGATGATGTAAAAGACCCATCCAGTCCAGAAGCACTGCTTCACACTAGACTGATGCACAGCGGCATCTTCATCACACACACACACACAATTTGCTGCCGAGCAGGTTTACTCACTGAATGTGACGCTCTTCTCGCGGTGGTAGTATCCATCTGAGGTCTTTTTCTTGAGCATGGAGCACAGGTCCACTCTACACACACACTCGTCTCCGAACACACGGCTCTCGAAGTCGGAAAACAGCGCCGGATCCAGCTTCTTAACGCCCTGCAAAGACACACACACACGTCACACAATGAGTCCAGAGCAAACTGAAGGACACACACACAAGAGACACTCCAGTGGGGCTGGAAGTGTGTGTCGGGGCCGATAACCTCGAGAGGAAGCCTGAGCTGTGGGAAGATTACACACACACACACACACACGTCCCTATCTGTGTCCTCCACGCGGAGAAGAAGCATCAGTCCGTCTGTCACGTACACACACAGCTGAAGGAACAGCTCAGCGGATGTGCAGAGAGTCTCAGACCCTGTCTCTGTCTTCAGAAGAGCAGCGTGAACACTGGGAGTGGAAGCACACGAGTCTTAGCAGGTTAAAGCTGGGTAATGTGTGTTTGATCTGATTGTGTGTGTGTGTGTGTGTGTGTGTGTGTGAGTGATGATCTGGTGCCAGTCACACCCCTCACTGTCTGAACATCCTTTATCCGCACAACACCATCAAACTAGAGCACTTTAGCTTTTTTAATGTTTTTGAAACAAGTCTGCATTTCTTTAATCAGAAATACAGTAAAAACTGTAATATTGTAAAATATTATTTCAGTCCTATTATGCTATTTTAAAGGCTCCTAATGTTGTTTTGTTTTCTCCTACTATAGGTTACATGCATCCAAGGTCAAAAACCCTAACTCTTTCCATCTACTGAAAGAGAACTGAATCTGCGGATCATAACAGACAGAAAGAAGCAGAAACAAGCAATAGTAGCATTGATTATGCACTTTGTAGTCTTGGACAAAAGCATGATTTTCTCAGCTTTTTGTTCAAAATGTTGCTTTTCTATAGCCTGGATGCCAGCCGAGCTTAGCCCCGCCCACAACATTTGAGGATGGGAAGTTCGGTCTGGACTTGATCCGTTGAGAAGCAAGCATGCCCCAACCAAAGCTGTTCGGACCAATCAAATTTTCAGGGCGGGCTTTATACGCTGATGGACAGATGATCAACCGTAACGTAATCTTCCACGTCACCAAAGAGCGCTTGGGTTGAGTTCGTTTACAACAAAGATGGCCGCTGGAGAACTGAGATGTGTAGATTCAGCCATCGCGTCTGTTATAGAAGATGTAGACAGCGCATTCATTTAAAAGAGGATCAGAGAACCGCGATCAAGGCATTTGTCGATCGGAAAGATGTTTATGCCGTCCTTCCTACGGGATTCGGTCTATCCAATTGAGTGGAGGCATTTTCTTTCCTGGTTGGGTTGAAGCGCCCCATAATCACAGCCCAATGGAGAAGCATCATCACATTCTGACTAGCATCTAAGTATGACGAGTCAGGCTAGCATTTTTATGACACACACATTCAAGTGTTGAGAAAAAAGGAATGCATGAAGCTAGACTAAAACTTTTTTTTTTTTAAAGCAGAGGCTCTGTTTTTTCTTTTGATTTATTGCATGTTCAGATATTCATTCAACAAAATATTCTGGGGGCCATGATATTTTTGTGAAAATGATCAAAAATGCTGGCAGTAGCTGGCAACTTTTTTTTAAAAATGCTTGCGGGGAAAGAGTTAATTGTCTCATAATGTCCACTGCAGCATCAGCTCTTCTCTCTCTAATCGAGGACTCAGTCTCTTTAAAAGGGTCGTTGGATGCCCATTTTCCACAAGTTGGTATGACTCTTTAAGGTCTTGTAAAGTTTGTAATATACTTTGGTTAAAACTCCTCAACGGTTGTATAAAACGAATCAGTTACCTAACGTAACCTCGGTTCTCTCTAGATGAGGGAACGAGTATTGCGTAAGCTAGCTTACGCTACGGGAAAGATTCATCTTTTCTGAGAAATTGAAGCCAAAAAATTATCCTATAATTTTGTATCCATTGTCAACGCAGTTCAGCTGCAGCAGACCATGAACAGCTAGCTAGCAGCTCATTGGTTCGCTCACAGAGAACTGCTTAAGCCTATGAGGAGACGCAGATGAACTCTCGGCCAATGAGAGTCTGACTTGCTCTCATTGCGTCAGAGCCCGCCGAAACGGGCGTGGTCAGAGAGTATATCTTGGCGTCCCAGGCTGTCAACTCTGGTTTTTCATAGAATGAAGCGAGAACGCTAGTAGCACAAGCACGGCCAGGAACGCAATACTCGTTCCCTCATCTAGAGAGAACCGAGGTTACGTTAGCTAACCGATTCGTTCTCTTACGAGAGGTTCTCTCGTATTGCGTAAGCTAGCTTACGCTACGGGAACACCTGGTCAACGCCGTGCGTGCTAAGCATCCACTACGAGTCCCAGGGGAGACCCCGGGGGGCCCTTATGAGTGGGAATAAATATATGTACATGTGACAAAGGCCAGCAGAGCGGGCCGGTGATTGTGCCGTACATAAGCACATGAAAGAGAGGGACAGAGCGAAACCGGTCTGTGTGAATAACTCCCTATAGTGCAGCTCAACCAGAAGATATAGATCCATCTTGATAGAGTCTGTTTCGAGGCGGCCAACCCTTTGGTGCGCCCACCGAACGAAACGAAAAGCTGCTCGGATCGTCTGACCGGAGCAGTGCGAGTAATGTATAATCTCAGGGCCCTGACCGGACACAGGAGATTAGCGTCAGATTCGCTATCGGATGCAGGCAGAGCCGATAGGGAAATAACTTGTGCCCTGAACGGGGTACCAATCGCTTTTGGGACATAAAAAGCGCCCACCGAACGAAACGAAAAGCTGCTCGGATCGTCTGACCGGAGCAGTGCGAGTAATGTATAATCTCAGGGCCCTGACCGGACACAGGAGATTAGCGTCAGATTCGCTATCGGATGCAGGCAGAGCCGATAGGGAAATAACTTGTGCCCTGAACGGGGTACCAATCGCTTTTGGGACATAACCATGTCTAGGTTTGAGAACGACTAAGGAGTCATTGGGCCCAAACTCGAGACAGGAAGCGCTAGTGGACAGCGCGTGAAGGTCTCCCACACGTTTTACTGACGCGAGCGCGAGCAGAAAAACGGCTTTGAGCGAAAGGTATTTGAGGTCCACGGTGTTTAACGGTTCGAATGGGAGGGCTTTCATAGCTTCGAGAACTATGGAGAGGTCCCAAATCGGCACCGAAGGGGGGCGTGGGGGGTTCATCCTTCTAGCTCCCCTGAGGAAGCGGGTGACCAAGTCGTTTTTGCCCAGTGACTGGCCGCGCCGGGGTTCAACAAACGCTACGACGGCTGCCACATACACCTTGAGAGTGGACGGGGACCTGCCCTTGTCCAACATCTCCTGGAGAAAAACTAACAAGGAAGGAACCTCGCATGACCGTGGGTCTAATTTTCTGTCGGTGCACCATTTAGAGAACACAGACCATTTAGATGCATAGAGCCTTCTAGTAGAAGCCGCTCTAGCCTGCATGATCGTGTTTAACACTCCTTCTGGCAAAGCAACGGGTAGTCGTTGATCACCCACGCATGTAGCGCCCAGCGCTCTGGGTGGGGATGCCAGATCGTGCCGGGAGCTTGGGAGAGGAGATCTGCTCTGACTGGGATGGGCCACGGGGCTGTCTGTGACAACTGAGTGAGCTCCGGGAACCAAGTCTGACCCTCCCAACGCGGGGCTATGAGGAGCACCGAGTGGCGTTTCCCTGATTCTCTGAAGCACCTGTGGTAGCAGAGAAACCGGAGGGAAAGCATAAAGCGGGCGGCTGGGCCAGGTCTGGGCTAGCGCGTCCACGCTCTTTGTGAAAAATATTGGGCAGTGGGTGTTCTCCTCTGAGGCGAAGAGGTCCACCTCTGCTCTGCCGAATATCCGCCATAGCTTTTGAACTGTAAAAGTGTGCAGGGACCATTCCCCGGGGGGAATGGGGTTCCTGGACAGACTGTCTGGACCGTCGTTCAGATGGCCCGGCACGTGCGTCGCTCTGAGCGAGAGCAGGTGACACTGAGACCAAACTAAGATGCGTTCTGTCAGCCGGAAGAGATTCCTGGATCTGACTCCGCCCTGACGGTTTAGATAGGAGACCACGGCTATATTGTCCGAACGGATCAGCACGTGGTGACCGTGAATGCGCGGGAGAAAGCGCGTGAGCGCGTTCTCGACCGCCAACATCTCCAAACAGTTTATGTGGAGGAGGCTCTCTTGAGCTGACCAGGGGCCGAAGGCCGGTGAGCCCTCGCAGACCGCACCCCAACCCGTGTTGGATGCGTCTGTCGAGATGACTTTTCGGCGAGAAAAGGTCCCCATGGAAACGCCCCGCTGAAACCATTCTGTCACAGTCCATGGCTGCAGAGCTGTGATACAGGTCTGCGTTACCTTTATTAGCTGGCGGCCCGTGGTCCACGCACAGTGAGACACACGGCTCTTCAACCAGAACTGAAGCGGGCGCATGCGCAGTAACCCCAGCTGGAGCACCGCGGAGGCTGAGGCCATGTAACCCAACGCCTTCTGAAAAGTTGTCAGAGGTGTGACAACTGACTGGGATGTAGTGCGCTCTTTGTCCAGTTGACAGAGAGGCCCAAAGCTTTCAGATGGTCGAGGAGAACTGTACGATGAGACAGTAGCTCTCTCTGTGATTGTGCCAAAATCAGCCAGTCGTCCAAATAGTTCAGTATTCGCAGCCCCTGACTCCGGAGGGGGGCGAGCGCCGCATCCATGCACTTCGTGAACGTATGGGGTGCTAAGGATAGGCCAAACGGAAGGACGGTGTATTGATAAACCTGGCCTTCGAAGGCGAAACGTAAGAATGGCCTGTGAAGGGGATTTATCTGAATCTGAAAGTAAGCATCCTTCAGATCTAGTGAAATGAACCAGTCCCCCTGGCGCACGTGCGCGAGGAGTTTTCTGATCGTGAGCATTTTGAACGGTCTCTTCATGAGAACTTTGTTCAGAAATCTGAGGTCTAAGATTGGTCTGAGGCCGCCGTCTTTCTTGGGGACAAGGCAATAACGGCCGTAAAACCCAGACTCGCTCATAGACAGAGGAACTCTCTCTATAGCCCTTTTGCACAATAGTTTTGCTATCTCTGAACGGAGCAGCGTCACTGCTTCTGGGTTCACAGTAGTTTCTAGCAGCGCTCGAAACCGTGGAGGGCGACGGTGAAACTGTAAGCGATAGCCTAGCCTTATTGTGTTTAGCACCCACTGGGAAATTCCCGGAATAGCTTCCCACGCTTTTAAGCGTAACGCTAGGGGGTGAATGGCTACATGGTCCCCGTCGTTGCACATAGCTGGCTGCGTGAGCGCGCTCATATTGTTTATGACAGCGGGACTTACACTCAGAGAGGAGTTTATGGGCCGTGTAACAGAGTGAGCAGAGGGGGACGCGCCCACGGGCTCGTGGGCGCGCTTATGCACTCTGAAACTCGAGCGGGTTGGAGCCGCTTTATGAGAGTGGACTCTGTGTGAGACACGGGGACTGAAGTGCTTTTGTGTATGAGTGAACACAGTGTTGTGGGCACATTTTCTACACAAGAGGCTTTTATGCTCTTTTTGAGATTTCTCTGGGTCGCCGTGAAAACGGCGTTTTCGCTCATGCAAGCGGGAAGGGAGACCGCCTTGGTAATGGCGGTGTACACTGCTGTAGTAGCCGCGTGAGCGGGGACTAAACAGAGGGCGAAACTTTGACGGCGGTCCGGCCGCGGCGGGAGAGCGCTGTCTTTTTCTCAGCTGTGCTAGGCAGACTTCGAGTGATCAGGTTTCAGCGCGATCCGAGGCCGAGGCCCCCGGGGAGGCGGCGGTCTGTGGCGGCTGTCAGAGCGGGAACGAGGGCGGCCGCCCTGGCGTCGCTGAAAAGTCTGGCTGTGCTGAGCTGGGCGCTGGGGTGGGGCTCGTGCAGGAGGCTGGTCACGTGAGCGGCCTGCAGAGGAGCTAGCGCGATGAGGCAGAAAGAGATTCATGGCCTGGGAAGCTTTCTGCACTTCGGAGAAACGGTCGACGATACCCGTGACGGCAGATCCGAAGAGGCCGGATGGAGAGAGCGGGGCGTTGAGAAAAGCGGCGCGCTCAGAATCTCCCATGTCGGCGAGTGTGAGCCAAAGATGTCTTTCAGACACACAAATGGCGGCCATGCATTTCCCCAGGGCTTGCGCAGCAGATTTTGTAGCGCGAAGGGCAATGTCCGTGGCGCTCCTTAAATCCGCGACTGAGGGGGGATTTTTTCCGCTCTCGTCCCATTCACGAAGTAAATCGCCCTGTAGAATCTGAAGGACAGACATGGAGTGGAGTGCAGAGGCTGCTTGACCGGCGGCTGAGTAAGCGCGGGCGTGAAAGCTCGAAGTCGCTCTGCAGGCTTTAGAGGGAAGCACAGGTGATGAGCGCCATCTTGTGGAAGGCGGGCATAAATGTGCGGCGACCAGGTCCTCTACAGGGGGAATGGAGAGATACCCCTTTACTGCGGCTCCGTCCACAACGCGAAGCGGGGCGGAAGAGTCAGAGCGAGTTCTGGCAGAGAGCGGGGCATTCCAGGACTTCGTGAGTTCCGCGTGCAGTTCAGGCAGGAAGGGCGCGGCCCGTTTAGTGACGGGAGTTGAGCGCTGGCGGAAATAACTGCCGTCCATGCGGTTGATGGTCTGCTCGGGGGGAGGGGACCAATCGAGTCCGAGGCGTTCGACGGCCTGTGAAAGGAGGCGCACTAATTCCTCCTCGATTCCAGCGCGGGTCCCAGAGGATTCTCGGGCCGAAGAGGCGTGAGAACCGGACCATTCCTCACTGTCTGAAGCGAGAAGCGAACAGGTTTCCTTGATGTCCGCGGCGTCATCGGAGGTTACAGAGCGGCCACTCGGCGGCAACTGTACATCCGGAAGCGGCGGAGAAGGAGAGCGGGAGGCGACAGGCTCCGGCGAGATGAACGCTTCTAGCTGGGGTTCCGGCGGCCTCTGAGAGCGGCGTTTCTTCTTCCGCGGTGAAGTCAGAGGCGGCGCGGAAGCAACTTTAGTGGCCTGAAGTCGAGCCCGCAGGGTCGACAACGGCATCTCCTCACAGAGATCGCAGCCGCCATCGGCGAGGGCGAGCTCGGCGTGCTCCAATCCGAGGCAGAGAGCGCAGATGACATGGCGGTCTCAAATCTCGAGGGGAGCGCGGCAAGAACCGCAGGAGGATTTATGAGACATCTTTAAAAAGACGCTCGCTCTTTTAGATACAAAACAATACAGGAAGCTTTTTCGTAAAAAGGATACAAATCCGTCGGATGGCACTAGCTCGCAGGACGGCTGAAGGTGGCGAAGACGGCCGGCTTCCTCAGTCTCCCAGATGCTCGCTAGAGTTGCCTTTTCAACGACGGCGGCTTCTCTCAGGATCAGCAGATGCGTGTAGCTCGCTGAAGAAATGAAAAATCAGAGTTGACAGCCTGGGACGCCAAGATATACTCTCTGACCACGCCCGTTTCGGCGGGCTCTGACGCAATGAGAGCAAGTCAGACTCTCATTGGCCGAGAGTTCATCTGCGTCTCCTCATAGGCTTAAGCAGTTCTCTGTGAGCGAACCAATGAGCTGCTAGCTAGCTGTTCATGGTCTGCTGCAGCTGAACTGCGTTGACAATGGATACAAAATTATAGGATAATTTTTTGGCTTCAATTTCTCAGAAAAGATGAATCTTTCCCGTAGCGTAAGCTAGCTTACGCAATACGAGAGAACCTCTCGTAAGAGAACACCCTTTTACCTCCTCAAACACAGCTCTGTTCACAGCGACCCGTTTCAGTGCATGTCTCTTTAAATGATGAGCAACTGATCTTGCTCAGCTTGATTATTGAGAGTGTTTAGGCTTTTTGAGGATTAAAAAAAAAAGGAGTGAATGGATTTTTTTCATTGTATGGTGTTTGTGTCCACACACTGCAAAGACACATTTATATGCAAACACCATATTAAAGTGAATTTTGCATCCCCCTTTAAAGCCCGCCTTTCTGAGAGCTGCCCTGCTCTGATTGGTCAGATGGCCCAGTCTGTTGTGATTGGTCTGCTCTGCTCTGATTGGTCAGATGGCCCAGTCTGTTGTGATTGGTCTGCTCTGCTCTGATTGGTCAGATGGCCCAGTCTGCTGTGATTGGTCTACTCTGCTCTGATTGGTCAGATGGCCCAGTCTGCTGTGATTGGTCTACTCTGCTCTGATTGGTCAGATGGTCCAGTCTGTTGTGATTGGTTTGCTCTGCTCTGATTGGTCAGATGGTCCAGTCTCCTGTGATTGGTTTGCTCTGCTCTGATTGGTCAGATGGCCCAGTCTGTTGTGATTGGTCTACTCTGCTCTGATTGGTCAGATGGCCCAGTCTGCTGTGATTGGTCTACTCTGCTCTGATTGGTCAGATGGCCCAGTCTGTTGTGATTGGTCTACTCTGCTCTGATTGGTCAGATGGCTCAGTCTGTTGTGATTGGTCTACTCTGCTCTGATTGGTCAGATGGCCCAGTCTGTTGTGATTGGTCTGCTCTACTCTGATTGGTCAGATGGCCCAGTCTGTTGTGATTGGTCTGCTCTGCTCTGATTGGTCAGATGTCCAGTCTGTTGTGATCGGTCTGCTCTGCTCTGATTGGTCAGATGTCCAGTCTGTTGTGATCGGTCTGCTCTGCTCTGATTGGTCAGATGTCCAGTCTGTTGTGATCGGTCTACTCTGCTCTGATTCGTCAGATGGTTCAGTCTGTTGTGATTGGTCTACTCTGCTCTGATTGCTCAGATGGCCCAGTCTGCTGTGATCGGTCTACTCTGGTCTGATTGGTCAGATGGCCCAGTCTGTTGTGATTGGTCTGCTCTGCTCTGATTGGTCAGATGGTCCAGTCTGTTGTGATTGGTCTACTCTGCTCTGATTGGTCAGATGGCCCAGTCTGTTGTGATTGGTCTGCTCTGCTCTGATTGGTCAGATGATCCAGTCTGTTGTGATTGGTCTGCTCTGCTCTAATTGGTCAGATGGCTCAGTCTGTTGTGATTGGTCTGCTCTGCTCTGATTGGTGTATTTGCTTTGGCAGCAGAAAACAGCATGTTCTCGACATGAACAACATGAACCAAACTCTTCTAGTCTCAGATAAACTACAGTGTTTGAGGGGCAAAGTAGACGCTGTTCACCCAATCAAGACCAGAGGCTGGCATTATGCAAATTAGTGACAAACCTACTCGGTTCAGCGGGAAGTGTGACAGGAATTACTGACGACTCGTTTCAGGCAGTTCAGAATCACTTCTTTTTTTTAGGAGACAAAGAGTACGTTTACATGCTCACCAGTAAGCTTATAACACACAAATTAAGCTTATTGAAATAACCAGTTTTCCCCTTCCACAGCACTTGCATATTGCTGTCCTATTGTTAGTTTAACTGCTTCTATTGGTCTTCTCATTTGTGAGTCGCTTTAAAAGCGTCTGCTAAATGATTAAATGTAAATGTAAACCAGTAACCTGACAGCGCAAGTAAACCGCATTTACATGACTTTGTTAATAAATCAGGCCATAACCCTGTGTGACATCAGAAACATTTGCGTATCGGACTCAGAGTATTTCATTTGTTATGTCAGTTGTGATGTTAAAGTTTGCAACATGTCAGCGGGAAACGTTCAGCTCGTTTATCATCCTCTCGTGCGGTTACAGATGCAGCGCTTTGACTGAACCTCTTCTACTTCTGCTGCACGAGATGAGCACATTTTTATAATTTTCTGGGTCCTGAAAGAGTGATATATTTCCTTCTTGCTTTCCTGCGAAGCGCTCGCTCAGTCTGGATGTTTAAATCTGCACAAAGGATGCGTTCCTGTCAGATTTCACACATGCGCACTTCAATAAGCCGACAGAAAGCAGGTTAATGTGTTTACATGCCGCGCGAAATCGGAGTAAGAGGCAAAAAAAAGCGGTTTATGCTTCAGCCGTTTATGACCTTACTCGAATAAAAGAAACCAGGTTTCCGTGTTTACATGACCGCGTATTAAGCATAATCAGCCTACGAGCGTGCATGTAAACACACTCAACAACAATTTACCTGCACTTTGATCTCTGGAACTTTGCAGACCTTTTACATTTATTAGACACTGCATGAATAGAGACAATAGAGGCACTTTAACAGCTGTTTTCTATGTGAATATCTAGTAAAGTGTAATTTATTCCTGTGATCAAAGCTGAGTTTTCAGCATCATTACTCCAGTCTTCAGTGTCACATGATCCTTCAGAAATCACTCTAATATGATTAAGAAACATTTCTGATTATTATCAGTGTTGAAAACAAGAAAACATTTTATTGATATATCTTATTTTTCAGGATTCTTTGATGAACAGAAAGTTCAAAAGAACAGCATTATAAATGTATAACCGTCAATTTAAAGGGTCATGAAACCCTAAACTACATTTTCTGAGATTTTATCAGAGGTATGTGTGTTGAACACCATTGAAGACAATGTTAGCATCTGTTAGATTTAATAGTAGGGTAAAATGGTTAAATTTTAGTTTCTTTCCGCTATTTTCGTCTTCCGGGTTTAAAATCTTCATCGCAGGCTGTGACGTGGCAGAGCACAGTATAGTGCGTGGATGACTCATCGGTGTCTCATAATTATTAATGAGACTGAGTTTTCATATCCTATGAGAAGACACTGTCTCTTAATTATTCATGACACCATGTGGATCTTTCCAGTGACAGACATGTAAAACTGTGATATCGCGTAGTAGATGAGAGAGGCAATCATGGGACGCACGCAAGTGTTTGTTTTCGTGGTGCAAAAGTCCAATTGGGTTGAATATGTTTCCCCGCGATAATGCCCGGGCTAGACTCTGGCTCCGGGCGGTTGGTTTTCCATCAACCACGGACACATCTAAACGTGTGTGCCGCAAACATTTGTGAGCTTCGAGAATTGGAGAATGGTGGACTTCGCCTGTTGACAACCAATGCAGGTTGCAACTTGCGAGTGATGCGGTACCA
This sequence comes from Tiaroga cobitis, assembly GCA_030578255.1. Classification (NCBI taxonomy): domain Eukaryota; kingdom Metazoa; phylum Chordata; class Actinopteri; order Cypriniformes; family Leuciscidae; genus Tiaroga; species Tiaroga cobitis. The sequence continues at coordinate 41,209,277 of CM060610.1, read as the reverse complement.
AGTCCCGAGGACTTTTCTATCCCTTCAGAGGTGTGTGTGTGGTGTGTGTCTAAAATGAGAAGTCATCCACCTCCACAGAGCCCTGTTTATTATGGGGGTTCAGGGGGCGCGTAGATCTAGGCTATGCACGGAACGTTTTTTTAAAGCGGAAATTTAATAATTTTCAAATATATGTATAGTGTCTATAAACAACTATATATTTTATAATGACATTATAATTATACATGTAGCCTACATTAATATGTTCTCAATAGAATTACGATTACTGTAGGCTTACTAGGCTAATATAGCAGGGCATTCAGTTACTTTTGAAAGGACAATAATAAAGTGTTGTATTTCATAAGACTTTAACTTTGCCAGCTATAAAAAAAAATCTAGCATTTCCTCACGTTTTACCACTGCTTTTAGTGACAGTCGATATGCATGGCATACTGACGATGACAGTGATGGCCTTACCACACCCCTTCTCACAGCCATCCACGCCCATTTAAGTTGCATTTTTCAAAAAGATTGTGAGCTAGACTTGAGCTGAAAGAGGGGGGTTTCATGACCCTTTAATGCATCCTTAGCGAATAAAAGTATTAATTTCTATAAGTAAATTAAAGTCCTACTGACCCCAAACCTTTGAACGGTTCTGTATAATTAATAGCTTTCAAAATGGGCACGTCCGGTGCATTTTCACTAATAAAAGCAGATTTTTTTTGTTGTTGCATAAATTATACACACACTTACATAACTGTGACTGCACAGATAGACTATATTATTTAGTGGAAGAATAATTAATCATGATTTCCAAAAATAAATTGCAATTATCTACTGATCACTGTTGTCATTGACTCAATGCTGTGTTACTGTACATTTATTCTGCGCACACACACACACACACACACACACACGAGCGCTTCTTACCTGCTTGCGTAGTTTGGGAGCTCGTGAGAGTTTGAGAAACGTCAGATGAGGTTTGAAGGCTTTGTCATCTCCAGACACGATGCCTCTCTCCTCAAACGCCTTCCTCACACTCTCTGGGCGGAGAGAAAGAACACACACACAGCCTCAGAGACACAGATGCATCCTGGGATAGGCTATTTACAGCCTCCCGCAGACCGGACCGAGACTGTCCTCAATGTAAGACAAGACATAATCAATACAGAGAGAGCGAGAAAGAGAGAGATGTCATTAGCAGACTGAGCTCTCAGTGTCTTGTGCATCTAAGTCTAGAACGTGTTTGCACTCGACTCAAGTAGGGGTCCGAAATACTGTGCTCATATTAACTATCAGTGAATATTACAGGCTTTTTTACATGTCATATCAATCTGATTACGCCAATACTGGAAGCAGTAAAACCTAAAATCTGGCCACAACTTTGGTACAATGAACGATTATGTTAGACAATCTGAAGACTGAAGGGACAATAAAACACATCCACACACCAGAAGCAGATTAGGCATTTATATAGTGCTTTCATATGTACTACTGTACACCCAAAGCGCTTTAATAATCATCAACCCATAACCATAATCGTAAGCTTCAGTCGTTGGTTTTACATAACCAACATCGCCACGCCACGACAACAACATTATAATTCACCGAAACGCCTTCTTTCTTAGCATTTGTCTTTGAGTGGCGTTATGCTAATATTTTACTGTGTGACATGCGAAAGTAATATCTGGAATATCTGCGTAATCAATCAATGCTCATTCTTCTCAAAAGACAGTTTTGGACTCTACTGACTTCCACTGTATGGACAAAAACAATGAGGCATCTCTCAAAATATCCTCTCTTACGGTCCGCAGAATACAGTCAGTCATGTGTAAGGAACAGTAAGGCAGGTAATGATGATAGAATGATCATTTCTGGGTAAACAATCCCTTTAAACTGTACCACATGTACGTCAGAGGTTGTGTTGACCAAATTTTTGTTGTCATTGAAGGATTTTTTTAGCAGTGACGTTAAAATCGGAAAGCTGTCCATCATTTTGACAGTGTACACTGAGAGTGATGTGTTGTACCTTGTAACTGTAATTCCCACTCCTGTCCACTTGGTGGCGAGTGCGCTCTCGCTGACTAGCGAGTTAATGGTCAACAAACGTGACATGTTTACAACTGTGTTATTGATGTCTTCCTGCCTTTCAAACACTGATTGAGCGATTACATGAGAGACATGATACGGATTTCAGTAAGTTGGACTATATCATTCAACATATTTTCTGATGTTCATTGATGTTTATTTGGCTCTGTAACGCAGGGATGGTCGTGCTCTGCTTCGCTTGGACTCGGACGCTAGTGATCTCTCACGCCACATTAAAGAGCGCCAAAGTATTTATTGTTTGAATTTTGTGATAAAATAGACAGAATTTAAAAGCTGAGACTTTGTTTCATATCAAAAATAACAAAGCATATTGCGATTTATAGGACAAACCTGAAAAGTGACGCACAGTCTCTGTTCAACTTTCTCTTCATAAAAATAAATGGTTGAGCTAGCCTATATGCTTGTCCTGCAAGCTGGTGAATACAGATGAAAATGTGAACAAAAACAGGGCCTATTAAATGGCTTATTATCATTAAAATGTGAAAATTAAAATGATGGGTAATAATAGATTACGAGAGAATTTTTATGACCTTGTCCATCAAAATGACGGAATGATGTACTCTCTGTGATATTTGTACACATATTTGCATCATTAACCACAATATAGCATGAATAAATGAGCTCATTTATCAATTAAATAATAAAGTAAACCCTTTAAACTGCTGAACGAATGGTGTGTGTTAAATGTGGAGTTTGCAGTGCACTGAGCAGAGGAAGAGGAGTGAGGAAGAGGAGGGAGTGAGGATGAGGAGTGAGTGAGGAAGAGGAGGGAGTGAGGATGAGGAGGGAGGAAGAGGAGTGAGAATGAGGAGTGAGGATGAGGAGTGAGGATGAGTGAGGAAGAGGAGGGAGTGAGGATGAGGAGTGAGTGAGGAAGAGGAGGGAGTGAGGATGAGGAGTGAGGAAGAGGAGTGAGGATGAGGAGTGAGGAAGAGGAGTGAGGAATAGGAGTGAGGAAGAGGAGGGAGTGAGGATGAGGAGTGAGTGAGGAAGAGGAGGGAGTGAGGATGAGGAGGGAGGAAGAGGAGTGAGAATGAGGAGGGAGGAAGAGGAGTGAGAATGAGGAGGGAGTGAGGAAGAGGAGTGAGGAAGAGGAGTGAGGATGAGTGAGGATGAGGAGTGAGGAAGAGGAGGGAGTGAGGATGAGGAGTGAGTGAGGAAGAGGAGGGAGTGAGGATGAGGAGGGAGGAAGAGGAGTGAGAATGAGGAGGGAGTGAGGAAGGGGAGTGAGGAAGAGGAGGGAGTGAGGATGAGGAGTGAGTGAGGAAGAGGAGGGAGTGAGGATGAGGAGGGAGGAAGAGGAGTGAGAATGAGGAGGGAGTGAGGAAGAGGAGTGAGGAAGAGGAGTGAGGATGAGTGAGGATGAGGAGTGAGGAAGAGGAGGGAGTGAGGATGAGGAGTGAGTGAGGAAGAGGAGTGAGGAAGAGGAGGGAGTGAGGATGAGGAGGGAGTGAGGAAGAGGAGGGAGTGAGGATGAGGAGTGAGTGAGGAAGAGGAGTGAGGAAGAGGAGGGAGTGAGGATGAGGAGGGAGTGAGGAAGAGGAGTGAGGAAGAGGAGTGAGTGAGGATGAGGAGTGAGTGAGGAAGAGGAGGGAGTGAGGATGAGGAGGGAGGAAGAGGAGTGAGAATGAGGAGTGAGGATGAGGAGTGAGGATGAGTGAGGATGAGGAGTGAGGAAGAGGAGGGAGTGAGGATGAGGAGTGAGTGAGGAAGAGGAGGGAGTGAGGATGAGGAGTGAGGAAGAGGAGTGAGGATGAGGAGTGAGGAAGAGGAGTGAGGAATAGGAGTGAGGAAGAGGAGTGAGGAAGAGGAGGGAGTGAGGATGAGGAGTGAGTGAGGAAGAGGAGGGAGTGAGGATGAGGAGGGAGGAAGAGGAGTGAGAATGAGGAGGGAGGAAGAGGAGTGAGAATGAGGAGGGAGTGAGGAAGAGGAGTGAGGAAGAGGAGTGAGGATGAGTGAGGATGAGGAGTGAGGAAGAGGAGGGAGTGAGGATGAGGAGTGAGTGAGGAAGAGGAGGGAGTGAGGATGAGGAGGGAGGAAGAGGAGTGAGAATGAGGAGGGAGGAAGAGGAGTGAGAATGAGGAGGGAGTGAGGAAGGGGAGTGAGGAAGAGGAGGGAGTGAGGATGAGGAGTGAGTGAGGAAGAGGAGGGAGTGAGGATGAGGAGGGAGGAAGAGGAGTGAGAATGAGGAGGGAGTGAGGAAGAGGAGTGATGAAGAGGAGTGAGGATGAGTGAGGATGAGGAGTGAGGAAGAGGAGGGAGTGAGGATGAGGAGTGAGTGAGGAAGAGGAGTGAGGAAGAGGAGGGAGTGAGGATGAGGAGGGAGTGAGGAAGAGGAGGGAGTGAGGATGAGGAGTGAGTGAGGAAGAGGAGTGAGGAAGAGGAGGGAGTGAGGATGAGGAGGGAGTGAGGAAGAGGAGTGAGGAAGAGGAGTGAGAATGAGGAGGGAGTGAGGAAGAGGAGTGAGGAAGAGGAGTGAGGATGAGTGAGGAAGAGGAGTGAGGAAGAGGAGGGAGTGAGGATGAGGAGTGAGTGAGGAAGAGGAGTGAGGAAGAGGAGGGACGAAGAGGAGTGAGAATGAGGAGGGAGTGAGGAAGAGGAGTGAGGAAGAGGAGTGAGGATGAGTGAGGAAGAGGAGTGAGGAAGAGGAGGGAGTGAGGATGAGGAGTGAGTGAGGAAGAGGAGTGAGGAAGAGGAGGGAGTGAGGATGAGGAGGGAGTAAGGAAGAGGAGTGAGGAAGAGGAGTGAGGATGAGTGAGGATGAGGAGTGAGGAAGAGGAGGGAGTGAGGAAGAGGAGTGAGGAAGAGGAGTGAGGATGAGTGAGGAAGAGGAGTGAGGAAGAGGAGGGAGTGAGGATGAGGAGTGAGTGAGGAAGAGGAGTGAGGAAGAGGAGTGAGTGAGGATGAGGAGTGAGTGAGGAAGAGGAGTGAGGAAGAGGAGTGAGGAAGAGGAGGGAGTGAGGATGAGGAGTGAGTGAGGAAGAGGAGTGAGGAAGAGGAGGGAGTGAGGAAGAGGAGTGAGGATGAGTGAGGATGAGGAGTGAGGAAGAGGAGGGAGTGAGGATGAGGAGTGAGGAAGAGGAGGGAGTGAGGATGAGGAGGGAGTGAGGAAGAGGAGTGAGGAAGAGGAGGGAGTGAGAATGAGGAGTGAGGAAGAGCGCTGTACCTGCGATGAGCGCGAGTGTGTTCAGAGGCTCTCCTTCTGCGATCTGGACGAACGCCACCTCCTGTTTAAAGTGTCCGACTCCACAGAAGGACAGGATCAGCCGGTGTCCCGCCAGCAGTGTGTTCAGAGGAGACTCCAGCGCTGAGAGCGCGGACACAGCGCTGCACACACACACACACACACACACACACACACAGGATCAGCCGGTGTCCCGCCAGCAGTGTGTTCAGAGGAGACTCCAGCGCTGAGAGCGCGGACACAGCGCTGCACACACACACACACACACACACACACACACAGGATCAGCCGGTGTCCCGCCAGCAGTGTGTTCAGAGGAGACTCCAGCGCTGAGAGCGCGGACACAGCGCTGCACACACACACACACACACACACACACACACACACACACACACACACACACACAGGATCAGCCGGTGTCCCGCCAGCAGTGTTCAGAGGAGACTCCAGCGCTGAGAGCGCGGACACAGCGCTGCACACACACACACACACACACACACACACACACACACAGGATCAGCCGGTGTCCCGCCAGCAGTGTGTTCAGAGGAGACTCCAGCGCTGAGAGCGCGGACACAGCGCTGCACACACACACACACACACACACACACACACACACACACACACACACACACACACACACAGGATCAGCCGGTGTCCCGCCAGCAGTGTGTTCAGAGGAGACTCCAGCGCTGAGAGCGCGGACACAGCGCTGCACACACACACACACACACACACACACACACACACACACACACACACACACACACAGGATCAGCCGGTGTCCCGCCAGCAGTGTGTTCAGAGGAGACTCCAACGCTGAGAGCGCGGACACAGCGCTGCACACACACACACACACACACACACACACACACACACACACACACACACACAGGATCAGCCGGTGTCCCGCCAGCAGTGTGTTCAGAGGAGACTCCAGCGCTGAGAGCGCGGACACAGCGCTGCACACACACACACACACACACACACACACACACACACACACACACACACAGGATCAGCCGGTGTCCCGCCAGCAGTGTGTTCAGAGGAGACTCCAGCGCTGAGAGCGCGGACACAGCGCTGCACACACACACACACACACACACACACACACACACACACACACAGGATCAGCCGGTGTCCCGCCAGCAGTGTGTTCAGAGGAGACTCCAGCGCTGAGAGCGCGGACACAGCGCTGCACACACACACACACACACACACACACCGGATCAGCCGGTGTCCCGCCAGCAGTGTGTTCAGAGGAGACTCCAGCGCTGAGAGCGCGGACACAGCGCTGCACACACACACACACACACACACACACACACACACAGGATCAGCCGGTGTCCCGCCAGCAGTGTGTTCAGAGGAGACTCCAGCGCTGAGAGCGCGGACACAGCGCTGCACACACACACACACACACACACACACCGGATCAGCCGGTGTCCCGCCAGCAGTGTGTTCAGAGGAGACTCCAGTGCTGAGAGCGCGGACACAGCGCTGCACACACACACACACACACACACACAGGATCAGCCGGTGTCCCGCCAGCAGTGTGTTCAGAGGAGACTCCAGCGCTGAGAGCGCGGACACAGCGCTGCACACACACACACACACACACACACACACACACACAGGATCAGCCGGTGTCCCGCCAGCAGTGTGTTCAGAGGAGACTCCAGCGCTGAGAGCGCGGACACAGCGCTGCACACACACACACACACACACACACAGGATCAGCCGGTGTCCCGCCAGCAGTGTGTTCAGAGGAGACTCCAGCGCTGAGAGCAAGGACACAGCGCTGCACACACACACACACACACACAGGATCAGCCGGTGTCCCGCCAGCAGTGTGTTCAGAGGAGACTCCAGCGCTGAGAGCGCGGACACAGCGCTGCACACACACACACACACACACACACACACACACAGGATCAGCCGGTGTCCCGCCAGCAGTGTGTTCAGAGGAGACTCCAGCGCTGAGAGCGTGGACACAGCGCTGCACACACACACACACACACACACACACAGGATCAGCCGGTGTCCCGCCAGCAGTGTGTTCAGAGGAGACTCCAGTGCTGAGAGCGCGGACACAGCGCTGCACACACACACACACACACACACACAGGATCAGCCGGTGTCCCGCCAGCAGTGTGTTCAGAGGAGACTCCAGCGCTGAGAGCGCGGACACAGCGCTGCACACACACACACACACACACACACACACACAGGATCAGCCGGTGTCCCGCCAGCAGTGTGTTCAGAGGAGACTCCAGCGCTGAGAGCGCGGACACAGCGCTGCACACACACACACACACACACACACAGGATCAGCCGGTGTCCCGCCAGCAGTGTGTTCAGAGGAGACTCCAGCGCTGAGAGCGCGGACACAGCGCTGCACACACACACACACACACACACACACACACACACAGGATCAGCCGGTGTCCCGCCAGCAGTGTGTTCAGAGGAGACTCCAGCGCTGAGAGCGCGGACACAGCGCTGCACACACACACACACACACACACACAGGATCAGCCGGTGTCCCGCCAGCAGTGTGTTCAGAGGAGACTCCAGCGCTGAGAGCGCGGACACAGCGCTGCACACACACACACACACACACACACAGGATCAGCCGGTGTCCCGCCAGCAGTGTGTTCAGAGGAGACTCCAGCGCTGAGAGCGCGGACACAGCGCTGCACACACACACACACACACACACACACACACAGGATCAGCCGGTGTCCCGCCAGCAGTGTGTTCAGAGGAGACTCCAGCGCTGAGAGCGCGGACACAGCGCTGCACACACACACACACACACACACACACACACAGAATCAGCCGGTGTCCCGCCAGCAGTGTGTTCAGAGGAGACTCCAGCGCTGAGAGCGCGGACACAGCGCTGCACACACACACACACACACACACACAGGATCAGCCGGTGTCCCGCCAGCAGTGTGTTCAGAGGAGACTCCAGCGCTGAGAGCGCGGACACAGCGCTGCACACACACACACACACACACACACAGGATCAGCCGGTGTCCCGCCAGCAGTGTGTTCAGAGGAGACTCCAGCGCTGAGAGCGCGGACACTGGATTGATTGGGTTGCGAGTGCAGTGTGTTTGCAGAGACTCCGCCCACACTCTCTTCTGATTGGCTGTGATTACTTCTGAACACTGTGTCCTGTGTGTGTATGCAGCTCCTAACACTGTGTGTGTGTTCTTACAGATCAACCTGCTCCTGTGTCTTCAGGTGAGCCACTAGTAGAGTAATGTGTAGAGTATCCACAGGTATCAGCGCTCGCGACAGACGAGAGTCCTTCTCCAGCACCAGCTTCTGCATGTCCTGCACTGCCTGCTTGATCTGACACACACACACACACACACACACACACACACACAGCTTCACAACCAATGGCACACAAATAGCAGGGAACACATGATCAAGTATAGTGAGGATAGTGAACAGACTCCCGGGCCGCCACGGCCTCGTACCTCTGGATTGGTGATTGGCACTGAGATAAAGTAGTTTGGCCGAGCGACCGCCTCCTTCTTCTTCTTCTTTTCTCCATCTTCCTCACTCTCCACTCGACTGCCGTCTCCTCTCTTACGCTTCTTCTTCTTCACGCTGGATTCTGAGCCGGCAACTGAAAACACACAGACAAGCATTCAGCATCACAGTAATGCTCAGAGTCGAAGCTTCATCACATTTAAACCAGCAAATAAACAGCAAATAAAGTACTATGTACTGACATTTCAATTCATTTGTTGACTTCCTTAATCCCTTGACCCTATCCATACCGCTAACCAGTCCTAACCGTACCTTTTTAGAAAAGGTAAAACGAAGACAATGACATGAACTAAACCTAAAATCACACATTTACTGACACCTAAACCTAAAAAAAAAAGGTTAATCGAGACAAACATTAAGATGGCTAGAGAAAGCCGGACCATAAAGTTTGAAGTAGACTTAACAGCTTTAAGTCAGATGGTTTTTAGTTAAGTAGAAGTTTTAAAAGGCAGAATTATGTATGTATGCATGTATGTATGGACAGACGGACGGACGGATGGATGGATGGATGTATGGCTGGCTGGAAGGATAGATGGATTGATTGATTGATTGATTGACAGATAGATAGATAGATAGACAGACAGACAGACAGATAGATAGATAGATAGAGAGATAGACGGATAGATGGATAGTTTGACGAGTCTCTTCTCTTCCTGTTACGGAGAGCTAGTGGATGTGGCTAGGAGACTCATCAACGGAACGATGTCCACCTGTTCATCCCTCTATAAATGTTTAGACTGACTGGTGTACAGAAAAAGTCTTTCCTCCGGTTTACTTTGTGTTCGATTTATGTTTGATTTGGGCTTGGTTAGTTTCTTTGGTTAGTATTTTGTTTGCTCTGGCTGATACATTTACACCCATGCCCTTTGTCAGGCATTACAGACGACCACGTTTATTGTTTTATACATTTTTCTAATTATGTGAATAAAAGTTATTTTCTTTTGGAATCCAATCACTGTGTCCTCCATTTCATTTGCCACGGCTTTGAGCCGGTCGTGACAATAGAAAGACAGACAGAGAGACAGACAGACAGACAGACAGATAGATACAGACAGACAGAGACAGATAGACAGACGGATAGACGGATAGATAGACAGATAGAGAGATAGATAGATAGACAGAGACGCAGCAAACACTGAGCCGTTCTCAGGCTCATACGCGTGTCTCTATTGGAGCTGCAGTGCTGGCATTATCATCTGTGGTGAAACATTAGCATCATTAACTGAGAAACAGGAGCACGTTCAGTAGGCGGACAGTAAATCTTAGAGTGCCAGTGCTATTGATGGAGGAGCAAAGGCACTTCTGAGCTGCTGGCGAGAGACTCCGCGGAGCAGAAATCAACCCAACAAATGTTTTATTCATAGCATGCAGCAGCTGTGGGTGTGAATGCAGGAGCAGCTGCGGTGCCGGGCCGGTCCACGCATCGCCTGGCAGACCCACAGCAGTGCCTCAGTGCCATGATCCCTGCTCCCGGAGGAAGACCGGAGCCCGCCGGAGCCACACCGCACCGCCACAGTAGAGGTAAGACCTCAAAGAAACATTTCCAAAGCTTGAACCTTGGAACGCATTTGAAGGTTTGCGTTCTCAAGACGCCAGGCACTGCTGCTGTGCGGGTGAGCAGCCGGAGCGGTTACGGGTTACCGTTACAGCGGTGTCGTGTTAGCGGACGCTAAGTTAATAACTAATGATCGTTGCAACGGAAGTGAATCAATCAAAACTAACTTTAGCTGGGCAATTAACTTTATTCTAGAGCTGCTGTAAAGCCCAAACAATCTCTGTTACTGTAATCTCCTGTTATCACGGTAAAGCTGCTTTGAAAGAGTCTGCATTGATAAAGCGCTGTATAAATGAAGGAGACTTGGCTTGAGCCGGACTCACAGCCCAGATCTCTCCAGACACCGGCGTCTGTGAAGGGAAGCTCGCACATCAGACATTCTGCCTCCTCCTCCTGCTTCTTCTTCTGCTTCTTGCCTGACGCTTTCCTAGGCTCTTTCTTTGCTTTATTGACTGTCTTGACGTCTGCAAAGAAAACAAACAGAGCAAATGAGGACTGAAGACTAGCACAACGTCAGATGTTTGCATGCTGCCGATCGCTAACCAGCTAACCACATTCTGGTGATATCAAAATTTGGAACACAGCTTGGATAGACATGCATAGCCATTTTGGTAAAAGTGTCTCGTGTCCCGTCGCAGACGTCAATCGAAATTTCAGCTTTTTCTGCTAATTTATGGACAATCAGACTCCAGAGAATCTCGCTGCGCTGGTCTGGCTCCGATCGGGCGAGAAACCTAGGTCTACATTGCAAAAGTAATGATCCTGGGAAATTTTAACAATTACATACGGCTACGTTTTTTTGTGTGCAATTTTAGAGTCTAACAAAAGTATTTTTGTAACAAAATAAAAAAGCTTAGCTCAGTAGATTTGCTTTACAGCAAACTTATACTTCCATTACTTTTTTACACTTTCATTTTTTGAAGTGCTTTCACTTCTCAGCAATAATCTGAGTGCCTTCTCTAAAAGTTGATACATCTATTTACTTTGCTATCATAACTAACCATAATTACATGGTTGCATGTATTATTTGCATTCACCATCTTTAGGACAGAGACACCCACAATCACCAAAACACGGTTGATCACACTGAGACTTTCGAAATGAAGAAATCAAACGATTTCTAGTGTTGAAATACTGTTCGTCGCCGCTGTATATCAAGTCGGATTGTCTTATAAAAGGCTGTATTTGTTTTTTAGGGGTTCAAGCCTGTAGCACTGAAACTCTATCGTAATTGATTAAATTTCCCGATCGGCCTGATGGGGGTGCTACAGCGTAGGCTCAAGTGTCTTATTTCGTTGGAAACCTTGGCTCAACATGGACAAAAACGCATGGATGGCGATACTCTCGGGTAATTCAAATTTTTTGAAAAACCCAATTTTTGCAATGGAGTCCTAGGTTTTTCGCCCGATCGGAACCAAACCAGTGCAGCAAGATTCTCTGGAGTCTGATTGTCCATAATTATCAAAAAAAAGTTGCAATTTCAAATTTGACCTCCGCGACGGGACACCAAAAATTCTGAAGTGGGCGGAGCCACTTTTACTAAAACGGCTACCCCTCTTCAATGGAAAGAGACAATTTCACCGAACATGGTACACCTATGTATGTAATAGGTTTGTGGTCATGTGAAAAAGCACGAGGCGACTGGCCACTTGGTGGCGCTATAACATGGAAAAAACATAAAAATGGCTATAACTACGCAACCCTGAGTCTAATTGACTTGAAAATTGGCATGCGGTGTCTTTATCCAAGAACATTCACGTATCTCGGAAAAAGCGGCCGGTGGCGACCAGTGAAGTCTGAGGAGCTGTCAGACGAGGTTAACGGAGGCCGACCGGAACAAACCTCGCTGGGCCTGTTTGACTCGCAGCCCTCGAGGCCTGTGAGAAATCCCAAAGAAATGCTGAGCAACCTTGCCTCTAGGACCGCTGCAGTCAATTGAGCCGTTCGTTAAATATTGGAGATTATTCCATAAACCAGCTTTTGCGAACTAGTCCTAGTCATCAACCTAGATAAAACCCCTGAGGCACAATTCTCTGGACTCTCTAGAATAGATGAATAATTATCAAAAAATTTTGAACTTTACGTTTTGAATAGCTATAAGGGTCATTTAGAAAAAAGGCTGTGGCAAAACATACTCAAAAAAGCCTATAAATCTAAAACGAAAACGCAAAACTTCCCGACATTAGGTGAGCACATATGCGACATGGTTAGAAACAAGCATGCAAACTTTTATGAAGATTGGACCATAGGGGGCGCTACAACTGTTAAAAGCTTTAAAAACCCATACATATCCTATGCTAAATTGGCTTTATGCCCAGATGCACTACTTCCTGAACTTCAGCCAGCTCCTTGTTTCCTGTCTGCCATTATTGGGCAAACTTTATTCATTCAGGTGTGTCTGATTATTGTTGCCATGACTACTGATGTCAGGCACACCTGAATTCAATTTCCAATTGAATCAATTTGTCCAATAATGGCAGACAGGAAACAAGGAGCTGGCTGAAGTTCAGGAAGTAGTGCAGCTGGGCATAAAGCCAATTGCCTGTATTGGCTGTAAATGGTCTTTTCCTACCATGATCGAGATACATGCTTGCTAAATAAAACATAATAGGCTACGTTTTTGCGCATGTGCATTCAGACCTTAAGCGCTTGAACCCTAAATGTAGTCATTTCTTCTTTCAGTCAGTGTGTCTCACCCTTGGTAGTGTCCGTGTGTTGTCTGGCGGTCAGTGTGGACACAGAGTTGTTATTGTTGTCCTCCATGATTCTCGCCTGACCCTCAGCACATGCTCCTGCCCGACACACACTCACACTGGGTGTGTGTGACTGAGATATGATGATCTGTGTCGCGCGAGATGACTGAGAAATGAAACGCAGCCCCACCTCAGAAACACACTTGATCACTTCTGAGGGGACGCCAGCATTCAACACCCCTGACCAGCGCTTTAACCTTGTAGCGAGCAGAAAGTGGCGACTGATCATGTCCAGTCAAACTAACGTTACTGGAGTCTGATGGTTAGTGAGACAGAAGTTATGTAGTTAATGTCGCAGGTGATTTAATCGAAGTGTAAATAAGCTCGTGATCTTGAGGCGGCTTTCTGCATGCACTACTGGATCAGCTTGCGTGTTAAAGAAAGATCATACTGTTTACTGCAGCAAAAAAACACAACATGACACACACGGTACGGGCAGTCAGAGGGGACACGCGGTGCTCGAAAAGCGTTCAAAAACAACAACGGTGACGGTATACTTTTAAAATGAATACTTTACACACCACTGAAGATTCTCGCATCATTTACTCACTTTCGTGGAGTTTCAAACCCCGATTTCTTCAGTGTAACACTCAATTACCGGAGTAAAGATAGTTTGCGGTTTGATTTTCAGTTTTCGTTTCGCTGTGGTCCCGCAGTGCGGTGTTATTTGAACATGCAAATAATATCTCACGTCGTTATTCATGATTTGTGAATTTGTGTAACAGTGTTTCTCCGGGTCAAAATCTTTTTTTTTTTTTTTTTTTTTTTTAATTGGGTATAGCTCCAAAAGTCGGTCACTTAGGAGTCTGAACCCAGTGTCACCTTGACATGCTCGATTTGTGAATTTTTTCACAGCAAAGCTCTTGTCTGTAAAACGTTCGGTAAGTCCGTTAGACAGGAATGTTGAAAATAGGCGTTTTTCATGTTTAAACAATGTATATTAACAATTTATAATAAACACACAGTGCTGGATTACAAAAACACTAATTTTAGATTGAACCTGATTTGTGAAAACTTTCACAGGTCAGTTTGGGTCAGTTAACCCTTCCCTGAGTGGTTAACTAGGTCATTCTGATTTGTGAAAACTTTCAAAGATCAGTTTGGGTCAGTTAACCATTCCCTGAGTGGTTAACTAGATCATTCAGATTTGTGAAAACTTTCACAGATCAGTTTGGGTCAGTTAACCCTTCCCTGAGTGGTTAACTTGGCCATTTTGATTTGTGAAACCTTTCAGAGGTCAGTTTGGGTCAGTTAACCCTTCCCTGAGTGGTTAACTAGGTCATTATGATTTGTGAAAACTTTCACAGATCAGTGTGGGTCAGTTAACCCTTCCCTGAGTGGTTAACTTGGTCATTCTGATTTGTGAAACCTTTTACAGATCAGTTTGGGTCAGTTAACCCTTCCCTGAGTGGTTAACTAGGTCATTCAGGTTTGTGAAAACTTTCACAGATCAGTGTGGGTCAGGTAACCCTTCCCTGAGTGGTTAACTTGGTCATTCTGATTTGTGAAACCTTTTACAGATCAGTGTGGGTCAGTTAACCCTTCCCTGAGTGGTTAACTAGGTCATTCAGATTTGTGAAAACTTTCACAGATCATTGTGGGTCAGGTAACCCTTCCCTGAGTGGTTAACTTGGTCATTCTGATTTGTGAAACCTTTTACAGATCAGTTTGGGTCAGTTAACCCTTCCCTGAGTGGTTAACTAGGTCATTCAGATTTGTGAAAACTTTCACAGATCATTGTGGGTCAGGTAACCCTTCCCTGAGTGGTTAACTTGGTCATTCTGATTTGTGAAACCTTTTACAGATCAGTGTGGGTCAGTTAACCCTTCCCTGAGTGGTTAACTAGGTCATTCAGATTTGTGAAAACTTTCACAGATCATTGTGGGTCAGGTAACCCTTCCCTGAGTGGTTAACTTGGTCATTCTGATTTGTGAAACCTTTTACAGATCAGTTTGGGTCAGTTAACCCTTCCCTGAGTGGTTAACTAGGTCATTCAGATTTGTGAAAACTTTCACAGATCAGTTTGGGTCAGTTAACCCTTCCCTGAGTGGTTAACTAGGTCATTCTGATTTGTGAAACCTTTCAGAGGTCAGTTTAGGTCAGTTAACCCTTCCCTGAGTGGTTAACTAGGTCATTCTGATTTGTGAAAACTTTCACAGATCAGTTTGGGTCAGTTAACCCTTCCCTGAGTGGTTAACTAGGTCATTCTGATTTGTGAAACCTTTCAGAGGTCAGTGTGGGACAGTTAACCCTTCCCTGAGTGGTTAACTAGGTCATTCAGATTTGTGAAAACTTTCACAGATCAGTGTGTGTCAGTTAACCCTTCCCTGAGTGGTTAACTTGGTCATACTGATTTGTGAAACCTTTCAGAGGTCAGTGTGGGACAGTTAACCCTTCCCTGAGTGGTTAACTAGGTCATTCTGATTTGTGAAAACTTTAACAGATCAGTGTGGGTCAGTTAACCCTTCCCTGAGTGGTTAACTAGGTCATTCTGATTTGTGAAAACTTTCAAAGATCAGTTTGGGTCAGTTAACCCTTCCCTGAGTGGTTAACTGGGTCATTCTGATTTGTGAAAACTTTCACAGATCAGTGTGGGTCAGTTAACCCTTCCCTGAGTGGTTAACTTGGTCATTCTGATTTGTGAAAACTTTCACAGATCAGTTTGGGTCAGTTAACCCTTCCCTGAGTGGTTAACTAGGTCATTCTGATTTGTGAAACCTTTCAGAGGTCAGTTTAGGTCAGTTAACCCTTCCCTGAGTGGTTAACTAGGTCATTCTGATTTGTGAAAAATTTCACAGATCAGTTTGGGTCAGTTAACCCTTCCCTGAGTGGTTAACTAGGTCATTCTGATTTGTGAAACCTTTCAGAGGTCAGTGTGGGACAGTTAACCCTTCCCTGAGTGGTTAACTAGGTCATTCAGATTTGTGAAAACTTTCACAGATCAGTGTGTGTCAGTTAACCCTTCCCTGAGTGGTTAACTTGGTCATACTGATTTGTGAAACCTTTCAGAGGTCAGTGTGGGACAGTTAACCCTTCCCTGAGTGGTTAACTAGGTCATTCTGATTTGTGAAAACTTTCACAGATCAGTGTGGGTCAGTTAACCCTTCCCTGAGTGGTTAACTTGGTCATTCTGATTTGTGAAACCTTTTACAGATCAGTTTGGGTCAGTTAACCCTTCCCTGAGTGGTTAACTAGGTCATTCAGATTTGTGAAAACTTTCACAGATCAGTGTGGGTCAGGTAACCCTTCCCTGAGTGGTTAACTTGGTCATTCTGATTTGTGAAACCTTTTACAGATCAGTGTGGGTCAGTTAACCCTTCCCTGAGTGGTTAACTAGGTCATTCAGATTTGTGAAAACTTTCACAGATCATTGTGGGTCAGTTAACCCTTCCCTGAGTGGTTAACTAGGTCATTCAGATTTGTGAAAACTTTCACAGATCAGTGTGGGTCAGTTAACCCTTCCCTGAGTGGTTAACTTGGTCATTCTGATTTGTGAAAACTTTCAGAGGTCAGTTTGGGTCAGTTAACCCTTCCCTGAGTGGTTAACTAGGTCATTCTGATTTGTGAAAACTTTCACAGATCAGTTTGGGTCAGTTAACCCTTCCCCGGTCGGTTAACTAGGTAATTCTGATTTGTGACCTAGTTAACCACTCAGGGAAGGGTTAACTGACCCACACTGATCTGTGAAAGTTTTCACAAATCTGAATGACCTAGTTAACCACTCAGGGAAGGGTTAACTGACCCAAACTGATCTGTAAAAGGTTTCACAAATCAGAATGACCTAGTTAACCACTCAGGGAAGGGTTAACTGACCCACACTGATCTGTGAAAGTTTTCACAAATCTGAATGACCTAGTTAACCACTCAGGGAAGGGTTAACTGACCCAAACTGACCTCTGAAAGTTTTCACAAATCAGAATGACCAAGTTAACAACTCAGGGAAGGGTTAACTGACCCACACTGATCTGTGAAAGTTTTCACAAATCAGAATGACCTAGTTAACCACTCAGGGAAGGGTTAACTGACCCAAACTGATCTGTGAAAGTTTTCACAAATCAGAATGACCAAATTAACCACTCAGGGAAGGGTTAACTGACCCAAACTGACCTCTGAAAGGTTTTCACAAATCAGAATGACCTAGTTAACCACTCAGGGAAGGGTTAACTGACCCAAACTGATCTGTGAAAGTTTTCACAAATCTGAATGACCTAGTTAACCACTCAGGGAAGGGTTAACTGTCCCACACTGACCTCTGAAAGGTTTCACAAATCAGAATGACCTAGTTAACCACTCAGGGAAGGGTTAACTGACCCAAACTGATCTGTGAAAGTTTTCACAAATCATAATGACCTAGTTAACCACTCAGGGACGGGTTAACTGACCCAAACTGACCTCTGAAAGGTTTCACAAATCAAAATGGCCAAGTTAACCACTCAGGGAAGGGTTAACTGACCCAAACTGATCTGTGAAAGTTTTCACAAATCTGAATGATCTAGTTAACCACTCAGGGAATGGTTAACTGACCCAAACTGATCTTTGAAAGTTTTCACAAATCAGAATGACCTAGTTAACCACTCAGGGATGGGTTAACTGACCCAAACTGACCTGTGAAAGTTTTCACAAATCAGGTTCAATCTAAAATTAGTGTTTTTGTAATCCAGCACTGTGTGTTTATTATAAATTGTTAATATACATTGTTTAAACATGAAAAACGCCTATTTTCAACATTCCTGTCTAACGGACTTACCGAACGTTTTACAGACAAGAGCTTTGCTGTGAAAAAATTCACAAATCGAGCATGTCAAGGTGACACTGGGTTCAGACTCCTAAGTGACCGACTTTTGGAGCTATACCCAATTAAAAAAAAAAAAAAAAAAAAAAAAAGATTTTGACCCGGAGAAACACTGTTACACAAATTCACAAATCATGAATAACGACGTGAGATATTATTTGCATGTTCACGACACCGCACTGCGGGACCACAGCGAAACGAAAACTGAAAATCAAACCGCAAACTATCTTTACTCCGGTCACACACCATTAGATATTTATAAGAAGGCTCATCTCAGACTCTGCTGTTTATGATGTTTTATGGCTCGTGCACTCAGGGCTGCCAAACTTCGCTGATTCACACAATCGACACTTTTCACGCGCTCTCACGCCGCACACACACACACTTTCTCACGCAGAGAAAAATCGCGAAGCAAAGCCAAAGAGGACAGTGACACCGACAGAGAAGGTTACTTTTCATATGAAACAAATTCTCAGCAAGCTCTCATATTCTGTCAATTTTATTACGAAATTCAAATAATAAGTACCGTTTTGGCGCTTGTGTGTCGTGACAGATCTCTGTAGCGCCTCAGTTCAAGCGGCGCGCGAACCGACCATCTCTTGCTCTGTTTAGTAAATAAACACGAATGAACAATAGGTGTGTTGAAAGATACAGTATAAATTACCGGAATGTACATGCCTCATACATAATCTCGATCAATCAGTGTTTTTCAAACGTGGAAAGACTCGAGGTCAATAAAACAGCTGGAAAACATTGTCACATAACGTTACATTTACCTCAGGAAAGCCACATTAAAATGACCATAGCACGTTAGTTAGAAACATTAGAGAGGAGTATTTTGCTAAATATGTGCAGTGCAGTGGACTAGCCTATATGTATTATAGTTTTACATAGGCCTATATCATTAAAAAGTTATAACGTTGTTATTATTGTTATTTCATTTGAGTTGTTATTTGTAACCTTTAATAATAATAGGCTACAGGGATCTCTGTATTTTTACAGCATTAGCTGAGGTACTTTTATTCTTGAGAAAATTAACATACTGTAGGCTACCTAATATTGATCCACATTAATCGATATTGAATCAAGATCGGAATCAAATCACAAGAATGTAATTGAACTAAAATTTCCATAATTCTCACTCCAGGCTAAACTCTTCCCTTGTAGGCCTACTGCAAATATAATATATCCTGTGGGATGGACTTTTTGTGCATCAAAACTTGTGGAAAACGCATACGAAAATCTTTCTGATCCTAAAATAGGCTAACATACTTTTTTTTTTATTTGCAATGATAGGCTATAGCCTATGTGTGGAAGCTTGTATCCATGGAATAAATAAAAAAGGTAATGTGACTTTAAATATAAAAATTCAGTTCAGGCAGATTCATAAGCGAAGCCTTTGCCACATCAGTTATGAAGCTGCATTTTCGTGTCTTGAATTGCTTGTTTTGTTCTTTGTATCCAGTGCTTCCTTCTGCCACACACTGAGGCCTTTATTTCCAGACATAAATACATCTTCCGTCTCGTCAAAAAACATGACAAGGACAAAGTGAAAAGAAATGTACCTCACAATCCATCGATTAACATGCTATAAAAAATTATTAGTATAAATGTAAAAGTTCAAAGAGTCAAACAAAGCCTTGAAAAAGACAAAGGCACAGTTTAAATAAACCAGAGAGCGGAACAGAAACAGTGAGCCGTGAAAGCCTTTGTTTGTTTAGACCTTGAACTGCCGGATTATTTCACTTTCTCACACACTCTCTCTCTCTCACACACACACACTCACACACACACACACACACACACACGCACGCACGTTGTGGGAAGAAACTCAGTGTGTGTACAGTAGGTGAGCACACATGTATTGTGATAGCACGGGTATTGTTTGCAGTGCTGCTCTGTGATTGGCTGTGTTCAGCTTCTCTCACACACCCTGGTGTGTTTGTGTGTGTGGTGTAACACTAGATGTCCGCTTGGGTTTCAGCACAACTCCCTGGGCCCAGAAGTTCACGGAAACAGGTGTCAGGACAGGACCGGTTCCCGACCCGCTCATCCAGGTGAGGGCGACGGCTCGTGGCCTGAGGTTTCCCTGAGAGCCTCCGGCTGGAGTTTGAGGTGAGCCAATCATGAGCCTGTTTAACGGGGACAGGGCTTCAGTTACACACCATTCTCTCCGATCAATGCACTGTTTGCTGGATCACAATGCTAGAAAACCTTTCCTCAGTAATTACAAAGCTCCGGTTCCACTGATGCTGTTTTGACAGAGCTGTGCTGTGCAAATATTTAAAGAACTGCTTGATCATGTGACTAACCTTGTATCTGAATGCCTTCACAGTTCTGTGAAAATAACCAGGTGCGCTATTCTGAAACATGATGGTTACTCTTCCTGTCTCTTACCTGCGTGTGTTCCTGATGTACACGATTCATGCAACGAGAGAGAGTCTGCGTTTACACTTGGCATTAACATGCGATCACCGTGATCGTTAGCCAATCAGGACATGGTGCGTTTATATTTGTTCACATTAAGCAGCCTCTGTGTCTGGATAACCGATTGGATTTCTGTTTCCCGCATAATATTTAAATTAGGTCTGTGGCACGACACCAGATTAATAGTAAAGATGATACAAATTAAACAACATCCCTATTGCTTTCACTCAGTCACTTTACTTTCATATGCAATCTCCATTAATTAGATCAAATTATATTTTTTGAAAGAAGGAATACTTCCAGAGTTGATCTTACAAAAATAACTGGGTTGATCATGTTAAACAAGTCACATCATCGATCATCTGGGTTTAGTTGCGTGCAATGACTATTGACAAAAATGGGAGATTGATAAACATGGTGAAACTATAAAAACATTCAATATTTAAAACGCTAAAATATCCGATACCGATTATTCCTCTGGCAAGTGCAGCTTTTCATTAAGATCTCATGACTGACTGTGAGTGTACAGGCGATCGCCTCGTTCAGATAATGTTGCACAATTAAAATGAAAAATGACACATAAATAAACTGTTTTAAAGATTGACGTTTATTGTTCAAATAAGTTTAATTTAGTGTCTAAACTGCGTCTGGCCATTACTTTCTGACAGTCACGCGGGGAGACTGGGATTTAAATTACGTTCACCTGTGAATGCAGACACGATGGCTGGATTGCGTTTACATTACACTGAGATCCGATCACA
This sequence comes from Tiaroga cobitis, assembly GCA_030578255.1. Taxonomy (NCBI): domain Eukaryota; kingdom Metazoa; phylum Chordata; class Actinopteri; order Cypriniformes; family Leuciscidae; genus Tiaroga; species Tiaroga cobitis. The sequence continues at coordinate 41,188,144 of CM060610.1, read as the reverse complement.
ATGCGTCCTCGACTACCTCCGAACCGGGACACGCTGATTCGATAACATTCCGATCAGATGTGCGTTTACACTTGTCTTTTCAATGTGTATGTGGACAATATCCAGATACAGGTCGCATGTTAATGCCAACCAAGTGTAAACGCAAGAAGAAGATGCACATTAAAAGAGCAGTTCACACAAAAATGGAAATGAAGTCATTACAAATCAGTGTACTTTTTTTTTTTTGGATTAATTTTTTTTTGAAGAAGAAGAATCATCTCTTTTCCCACGACTGTGACTATGGAAGCTTGTTTCTGCCACAGAATAATAATTTTAAAAAATTGCGATAATTATTTATTTCACGAAAACGAGCTATGGAAGCTTGTTTCCACCACTGAATAAAAAAAAAAAAAATAACGCGACTTTTTATCTCACAATTGCGAGATATGAAGTCAGAATTGTGAGAAATAAAGTCGCAATTGCGAGATATAAAGTCGCAATTCTAAAAAATAACGTCGCAATTGCTAGATATAAAGTCGCAATTATGAGAAATAAAGTCGCAATTGCAAGATATATAGTCGCAATTATGAGAAATAGTCGCAATTGCGAGAAATAAAGTCGCAATTATGAGAAATAAAGTCGCAATTGCGAGAAAAAAAGACAGAATTGAGACTTTTTATCTCACAATTCTGACTTTATTTCTCGCAATTGCGACTTTATTTCTCAAAATTGCGACTTTACATATCGCAATTCTGACTTTATAACACATAATTGCGAGTTTATATCTCGAAATTCTGAGAAAAAAAAGTTTTATTTTTCATTCTGTGGCGGAAAAAAGCTTCCATACGAGCTTCCACAGTGACCACAACATTTTTATTTTTCTATAATTTTTCATTGAATCGAGCTCTATGTAGAAGTGAGAAGCAATTACTGCTCGCGCTCGAACACGCGACACACACGACAGACTCAACGAGATTCAAAGGCCCCGATATTCTTACGGTAAAGTTCGTTATTTGCTTAAAAGTAAAAAGTTGAAAACACCTTTGCAGTAATATACTTTTAACGAACATCTCAACTTCACCCACATTTGAATATGTAAATATGTGCTGCGCACTATCCTCTAAATAACAAAATAT